>PVIU01011912.1:0-62411 GCA_004026605.1 Ondatra zibethicus
CACACACACACACACACACACACACACACACACACACACACACACACACCGTGACTGGCTGCTCGGTTTTCTCCTTGGCTGCTGTGCTGAACTGGGGTTTCAGGGTGATGTGGTTCTGTAGGAACCAGAGAGGTGTGAAAGTAATGAGCATCCCACCCTGTGTTAAGGTCAGGATTTCAGAGTCAGGCTTCACAGGAGAGCCACCCCAAAGGCTGAGAAGACGTCATAGGAAAGCTAGAGATGAGGGGTCCATACTGAGGGCTCAGCTCAGTGTCCCTGAGGCTGATACGGGGATGGAGGCAGAAGACGTGATAGGTGAGACTTGTGAGGCAGCCAGGGCAGGTTTGGGCTAAGCACAGGGTAAGAAAAGCTGTTTCCTACTGAGGAACCAGCCAGGTGACTCTACTACTCAGGCCAGGGTCTGGTAGGTGGCTTGGCTTCCACCCTAGAGTCCTCTTCTTGAAAGACACTGTAATAACCAGGGAACTGGAAGAGTCAAATGAGACACCAGGGACCAGCCTGACCCTGCTTCTGGTACCCAATCTATATCATTAGAGGGAGCTTTCTAAGTGGTGACAAAATGGAGCCAAACCAAGCAGAAAGGAGGCCCCAGAAGGTCCTGGAAAAGCAGGAGGGGCCAGTCAATGACTCTATAGCTACATATGCTGGCGAGACTGGAAGGGTTGTCTGCTCTGATGTCTGGCAAAGGTCATGTGATTTCTGCCATGTGAGGCTGTTCATTTCTAAAGTTTCCTCCAGTCCAGATGCCCGTGGATGGAGCAGGCAGGGCTAGAGTGGATTTTCACATTTGACAGGGCTAAGGAATCCAATGTGTCCAGAGTGGTTGGTGTTAAGAGCTTAGAATGAGAGAAAACTAAGTGCTATTTTAGGGGCAGAGCATCATTTGTTCCCATATGCAAATTTAGTTCTAGAAATAGCCTCTACTTTGTATTTGATGGGTTGTAGCATTCTTCCTATGGGTGTGTGGTCCTTGCCTCCAGTCTTCCTAATGTCATCCCATGCTGCAGAGCTGAATGTGAAAGATTTGGGCTCTGGGCTCAAGGCAAACAGGCTAAAAAGTCCCAGTGTGGGATTTGTGCTGTGCAAACCCACAGTGTTGGTACCACTTTCCCCTGCCAGCCCAATCAATAATGTGCAAATACTGATCTTCGTGAATTTCCAATGAATGCTTTGGACTCATTATATTATTTATTATATATATATTATTCATTATATATTATATAAATTGCCCAATAGTGCCCCCATATAATGTAAGCTACAAATGCTGGCCCTACATATAATACTAAATTTTCTAGTAGCAACGTGATCATAGCAGAAATAACAGGTGAAGTCAATTTTAATAAAATATTTTTATTTAGCCCATTATTCAGTGTGTTTTCTCGTAAATAACCTTACCTGCTCATGTAAAATGTAATCGATATTTATATTGTTGAAATACTTTACATTCTCTTTTGTTTCAAATCTTGGAACTCTCAGATGAATTTTACACTGGACAATGCACCTCAATTCAAACTGGCTACATTCAAGTGCTTAAGAGCTGTGTACTCCTTGCCTCAGGTTCCAGGGCGAAAGTTGATTATTACTGTGAACTTGTGGCTAGGCAGTCGCGTGTCCTAGGCTAAGGCCAGGTGAACAAGATGGCATTTGGGGTTCATTTCCCACTTCAGCCCCTCTTCATTACAAGAGAGAAGCTAACAGGCATGTATCACTTAAGGAAACCATGGATGATCCATTGATTGACAAGAGCAACCAATCGAGAAGGCTGACATCCAGCTGCTCCTGACTCTAAAGGAAAACAAAACAGAAATGGGATCTGAGTTTGTGGGGAGGACGAATTTCTAATATAAGAAAGACAACAGCCCATCAGTAAGAGAGTATTGGGTTGAGCTACAGCAGTGAAGAACTCAGAAATGAGGTTTGGTTTTTATTTCTTATGTTTAGGATTCTCATCTTGGAGCCTGCAGTTCCATCTTTCTGCTCAGCAGCACACAGGCTGGCTGTAGGGAGTCATCCCAAAAAATAAAAAATAAAAAAAAATTGAGATGATATTTTGCAAAAACCAGTGGGTGAATTCTGAGGGTAAAAAGAATATAGCAAAATTCTGGAGCTGGGGAAATAGTTCAATAAGCAGAGTGTTTGCCTCACAAACATGAGACCCTGAGTTCAAGCCACAAAAGCCACTAAAAGTTGAAGATGGTGGCAGAGCCCTGGTGCTGCTGGCTGGTCAGCCACAGGTCCCCATGAGAGACCTTGTCTCTCAAAACAAGATGGGTACCACCTGAAGAAAAGATATTCAAGACTGACATCTGGCCCCTACACAGTGCTTACATACATGGACCTGCATACGTGTATGTGCAGAAAGGGGCTAGAGGGAGAGAAGAAGAGAGAGAGAGAAAGAGACATACAGAGAGAGACACCGTGAGGTTGTTCAGTGCAGAAACCTGACCCTGCCTAGATGTAGAGCAAAGAGAAAAAAACATCTGGAGACCTGCAGGCCTGGCTATGCATTGCTGGGCTCCAGCACCTGGACTTCCTTCCACTCTCCCTGTACAAGTGGCCGTGAGCCTTTCCAAATCGAATCCCGCTTGATAACCATTCCAGCTCAGAGCCCCAGCATGATGGCGGGGCTTCCCCAGGCTTCCAGAGACGCTCCTCCCTCAATAAACCAGTTAAAACTGCTCTTTCTGTGGATGAATGGTTGTCAGTTTTTCTCTCGTCAGTGTTTTAATGACTATTTGCACATTGGGGCCATGCTAGAGACAGAGTCTGATGGCATCTGCGGAAGTAGATTGAAGAGGCGACTCGTGAGGATGCGGCTGGTGTCAGTGGCAAGATGGTCTCTCTGTGACAGTGGGTGTCAGCCCTGGCCCTGACAACCTGAAGTCTTCTGAAGCAGGTATACTGAGACTGTCCAGGCAGAGCAACAGGCAACCCTCCCTTTGCCCCCCTGATGCTGTCTTCTCTGAAACAGCTTTGTTCTGAAGCAAGTACACTGTGAACTTTAGCCCTCTTACTTCAGTACGATTAGCCACTGCGTTTGCTCAGTGTGGAAATTTTGATCAGAGCTGTGCTGCCCACCACTTAATGTCTGTGTTAGTGCAAAGAGCCTGTCCCATGTCCACAGAAGAAAGCTAAGCCACGGGCACCCTCTCAGAGGAACATTGCTGAGCGTGTTTCATGGTTGCTTACTCAATTCCCAGATGAGTGCTGTGTTCAAGTCTTCGCTTCATTGTTCCACATCCCCCCTTTCCAAAGTTGTGGTGCCACGGATGTTATTTTGGAGTTGTAACAATTATAAATGTGCTGTCCAGGAAAAAGTCAAGAAGAAAAGTCCTCGAGGACCTGGGACTCACAGAGGCGAGTCGGGAGTTGCCTTTCCATGTTGGTCAGGTGTTAGAAGTGAACGGGAGAATTGGAAAGTTACACAGGAAATTTCCAGGTTCTCGAGGAAGCCAAACTGAAAACTTCCCCCAAATAAATAAAAATTAGAATCAGCTTCAGTGCATGGGAATGGGGAAATGGACCATTGAAATGTGGCACAGCTGTGTGGCAGCTGCTTAAGGATTTCGCTAGCATGTTCATGGTTACCTTAACAAAATAGCTCAGGGGCAGAGTGCTCACCCAGCATGCTAGACGCCCTGGGTTCTCCCGTATCGGAAAAGGAAAAGATCAGTGGCTTTTTAAAGAGTTATCTAGGTATAATCTTCATAGCACATAGCAAATACAAAATACGAAAGTGTATCTGCACTGCATCGTAAGATATCCAGAAGCCTAGAGAAATTACTGGAATGATAAGGAGGCCTTGGGGGGGGGGGTTAGACTACGAGTGATTTAAATTGTTTTTGTGTTTCTTTCTCTATCGCTGATACTTTAAAATCGCCATGAGGAGCATGGGATACTGATATGGATAATCAGAGGAAAGCCGGTCAGGGTGGTTACGACTTGAGTGAGTGGCCATTTAACACTGACTGCACACTACTTTCCTAGCCGTGGCAAATTCCAGTTTTGCTCAAAAGACTTTCTTTCCTCCTGGGATAATGAGACCCATGGTCCTACTTGATTCTCACAGCATTCTGGGAGTGAGGCAGTCATGTGAGGGAAACTGTGAAAACAGCACAGGGCTCAGGCAAGCAGGACATACGGGCATCACGAGGCATCGTGATGGCCACAGTGTCTGTTTGCAAACCACTAGAGCATAAGGAATGAGAAACTGAGCACACGTGTCTGCATTGCTAAGAATCAGAGCCCACAGGAAATGGAGAATGAGGTGTGGCCAGCGCTTAGCTACACATTACAGGACGGGATCAGAGGAGCCCAGGTGTGGACCATGGCTATGTGAGCTGCCACCAGTCACAGGCTTTCCTTTAAGGAAGATACCTCAGAGCACGTTACTGGCGTGGGTCCCGTAGCTGCCCCTGGAGCTGATGCCTGCTCTGCCTCATTCATCGCAGAGCCAGTGAGGGCGGTGCCAGAGCTGATGCAGCAGGAGAATCCAGAGGCTGTGCTGAGTTTCATCAATTACCTGTGAGCTGCTGTGTAGGACTAGGGACTGGGCTGGGGTGAGGATCCCATCCTTAATAATCCCTGTTGGAACCCCCTGGGGGCCTCTCATTTTCATACTATTTGTTTCTTACCATGTTTGATGGTTAGTTTTGATTAATATGTTGAGTAGAATTTAAAAAAAATCTATGGAATTAGCAAGACATCTGTGTATGTGTGTGTGTGTGTGTGTGTGTGTGTGTGTGTGTGTGTGTGTGTGTGTGTGTGTGTTTCTGGAGAAAATTAGATCCCAAGGCTTTGACTTACTCAATGGATTAGTCCTTTGGAAGATGCTTAATAGGGTAGCATTATTATGAGGTCATTAAAGTAGAAGGTGGAACCAGGTGGCAGGACATAGCCCTGAGGGTGTGTCCCTGGAAGCTGTGTCTGCCCTTGCCTCTTCCTGTGTTCTCCTTCACTCTGCTCATCTTGCTGGGAAAATTAAAAACAAAACAAAAACAAAAACAACCCACCAGTGATTCTCACTAACTCACGCACCCTCAAATACTATAAGAATGTCCCTGAAGGCACTCTGGATCCCAGGCCTCTGAATCTCCTGTCCATCGAGAAGTGACAGTCACATGTTCCTGCCACTGTGACATTCTACCCAAATACATGGGGCCTGACAACCGTGTATGAGCCCTCCAAGGCCATGAACTCAAATAACCATTATTTCCCTTAAGTTGTCTGTGTCAAGTACACTAGTCACCGAGACAAAAAGTGACACACCCTGCACACTTCATTTCTTATAAACCATACACATCCTTCCCCTAAAGACCCTAAACTGACCGATGGGTGTGCCACCAAGTGCAGGTGTGCCTTAACATCTAAATGTGAGGCCTGCTGTTCTAGCTCTTGGCTAACCCTGGGCAACAGACCTGGCAATGCAGCTGCCTGAGGGCTGTCAAGGCAGATACAAACATAGCTGACTCAGCCAGAGAGCCTGTGTCTCGCTGTGGGTTACTGAGTTGAACTATATAGTGCCTCCCCAGCATCCCAGGAACTGGCTATCTGAAGGTCTATAGAGACAGTGAGAAACACAGGCATATTTAACAAAATAATCTCGGTCCTTCAACTCAAAGAGCTGCCTGCAGGAAACAACCCGGTGGGTGCCCAATGGTGGGGTGGGGTGGGGTAGGAGGCTCAGTCAGATCTGGCAGCTGAGGACTGGGAAGGTGGGGGGATGGGACCTGGAGCCCTACAGCCCATCTGTGACATGAGACCTAGGGCCTTTGCCATGAAGGAGCAGGACAAAACTTGGCACTTCAGATATAAAACACATATAGAAGCTTCAAATGGACTCCATGTTGCTGAACCGAAGCTCTGTGTTAGCCCATTGTTCTGTCCCTGGGGTGGAGTTAGAGGCCAAGGTAGGCAGAACTGCTGCTGGGATCACCGTGCAGCCCCTCTGGGCAAATGTGGGTTAGGGTCTCTCACAGGAGGGGCTACTCCCACAGGTGTGGCATTCCACTTTCGACCACTATGGGCTTGTAGCCAGATCGCCATGCAAAAATGCCTTCAGTCCGGTTCAGACGGCACCGCCTCCAGCTAACCTATTACGTGTACTGTTTGGTTTGTAAACTATTTACTAGAACTGCAAGCCCATTTCTCTCCCTTTTCTGTCCAATATGACAGATATTTATTGAGAGCTTGGCCATTTCTGAAAGTCATTGTTAAACCAGTTTTTTCCTCATTACTTCGATGTCTTAGGTTCTAAATATGTGTCACCATACCCCTATGAACCTCAGGAACTTGGTAATGAGCCCCTCATTCTCATTCTCAGCACTTACACTGTGATTTAACAATGTGGATAGAGAACCCATGTGCACCAATAAAGGTAAATAAATGAATAAAGGTCAATTCAGTGCTGCCAATCTTATAACTACTTTTAAATGCGTCTGGCTTGTGTCTGATTTCCTTTTGAGGACCCAACAGTGCTGTTGATGGCTGTCATGGGACCTGCAATGTGTTTATGAGATCTGGGGTGAGATAGCAGTGATCTGCTGATCAATTTATCCGGGCTGTCTTTGGAAATTAAGAATGCTGTCAAGGCAAGACTGTTTGGCTACCTTCGTTGTCATCACTTAGTAGGGAGGTGTTAAGTTGAGATGATTGGCCCAATGTGGGTTTGATGGATGTTTATCTTCGCAACCCTTCAACGCATTCACTTCTGTTTGTGAGAATAAGCAAACACGTGAGCTATGAGTGTATATTGGCTAGTTTTCCATTACTAGAGTTAAAGGCATGAAATAATTAGTAAGAGAAATGTTTCATTTTGGTTCACCACTCTGGAAGTTCCAGTTTAAGATGAGGTGGAACCATCGTTTTGGGCTTCTGGTAAAGCCCTTGATGGCAGCCGTGGGAGCCTGTGTCAGAACGAAACATTCACATTGGAAGTCAAAGTTCAGAGAGAGCTAGAACAGCCGGGATCCCACAGCCCCTCAGGATATACTAATTATGTTCTTGTTGTTATGACCAGGATCTCACAGCCTCTCGGGATATACTAGTTATGTTTTTATTGTTATGACCAAAAGCAACTCAAAGAAGAATTTGTTCTGGTTTATGGTTTAAGCTAGAGTTTGAGGGGTCACATTCCACCGCGATAGGGAAAACATGGGATGGGGTGGCGAACGCATGGCAACAGGAACAGGAAACAAGCTACACAGCCTCTGTGTCAGGAAGCAGAGAGTGACCAAGAAGTAGATCTGAGCTATAAAACCTCAAGGTCCCACCCCCATGCCCCACTTTCTCCCGTGCAGCGTCACCAGCTGGGTACCACAGGTTCTGACCCATGAGCCTATGAGGGACATTTCACATTTGAACCACAGCAGGGGAATGCCCTCAATGGCCTAAAGACTGATTACAGTTCCCCTCTCCTAAGGAGCCACAGCACCTCCCAAGAGTGCACCCTGGGGACCAGCCTTGACACATAGAGTCACATAAACCACAACAGAGAACACAGGCAGATTACTGACTGTTGTCCAGATTGAGCCACACACGTGTGAAAGAGGTCAAAGAAAAGCCACGGTCAGGGCATCATAAGACTGGGTACCAGGAAAGTCTGGTATTGACGAGAGACTTCTCTCTGTCTTCCACCTTGTACAGGCTCTAGTAGGCACTCAGTGGGCACAGAACTTGGACAGTGCGACTCTGTGTCCTGACTGCTGTGGGATAATCCTTCTCTACACCATGAATATGTATTACTCTCATTGGCTAGTAGAAAAGCTGACTGGCCAATAGCAAGGCAGGTGGGAAAGCCAAACTGAAAATGCTGGGGAAAAGAAGGGTGGAGCCAGCCGCTGGGGAAGCAAGATGCTAAGGGACAGGTAAAGCCACAAGCCACACGGCAATACATAGATTAATAGAAATGCATTGATTTAAATGGAAGAACTAGTTAGTAATACGCCTGAGCTATTAGCCAAGCATTTATAATTTATACTCAGCCTCTGAGTCAGTTAAGTGGGAGCTGGTGGGCAGGAAAGAAACATCTGACTCTCAGGAAAGTGTTCCTTGGTGATGGTGCAAAATCTACATGATCTCTTGGCAAATCAAAGAATGCAATTTCAGTATTAAAAGGTGGTTTTCTCAGAGGTAAGCATTCTGTTGGGTTGATGTATATACGTTTAAGGACTTGGGTTTCTGACTTTTGTCCATACATTGTATATCACGGCGTGCCTAGGAGACAGTGGCAGCCCAGCCGTGAGTGAAGTGACTTCCTCCTCTGGGCTTCGGGAATGATGTGAGGCTCTGAAAAATAACTTACACTCAGACTTCTAGGAAAACGCAGAGAACATCCTTTGGAAATGATCAACGAAATCTCTGAACCTGTAATTAATTTTCTTAGAAGAGCAGAGTCACTGAACTCAGTTTCAAAAAAATTTTTTTTTGCTCTCTATGAAGCAATATATTTTGTTTATGGAAAGTTTGAAAAGCATAAAGAAAATGAAAATAGATTTTAATTTAGTAATACTTTAAGTCCTGAATCAGAGATGTCTGTAGTTAACATTCTGACACATGCTGATTTTTCTCTGAATGACATATTTTATACAAATATTTGATCACATTGTATATTACTATTTTGAAAATGAATTTCCCTTAATATGCTATTTACTCTCCTACCTCATCTTTAATGGGTGCATAATAGTTCACTGTATGACTAAACCACAGTTTTTCTGCCCCTTGTTAACTCTGAAGTTATTCCCAGGTTTTAATAATAAGTAGCAGTATTGTCATCACCATTCATGACATTTTCCTTACATCAAGGACATAACCTCCTATTATGCTATTTTCTGGGCCAAGACATTTATATATTTAAAGATTTATTTTTATTATGTGTGTTTGTACTTTGCCTGCATGTATGTACATATAGGCACTGCATGTGTGCAGTGCCCACAGAGGTCAGACGAGAGCATTGGTTCCCTTGTAACTGGAGTTACAGATGGTTGTTAGCCACAGTGTGGGTGCTGAGAACCTAACCCAAGACCCCCCTGCAAGAGCAGCAAGTATTCTTAATTGCCGGCCATCTCTCCAGCCCCAAATTTAGTCTTTAAAGTTTTGATAGGCAGCTTCTGTGTTCCTGCAAAGGTTGTGTTGGTTTATATTCTCAGCAAAAGCATGTGAACCTCTGTTTCTGCTCTTGGCACCAGTAAACCCTATCACTGAGAAGTTAACCTTTGAACTCACTTGCTTGAATGAGTTGGTCAAAATGCACTGGTTATTCTTACTTTCTTTGTGTGAGTTGCCTGTTCATCTTTCACCCATCTTCCTCTCAGAATATTTGTCTTTCTTACTCGTTTGCCAGAATTCCTTCAGGGCACTGGGCTCTGTGGTTCATGTAAAATATATTTTTCTACTATGGAAAAACCGTCTGTTTTCTTTATGCAGGCTGTCTTACTATATATGCTCAACACTGGGGCTGGCAAGATGGCTCAGTGGGTGGAACAGTTGCTGCCAAGGCTGGACTGCGGTCAGTCCCCAGGGCCCACAGTGTGGAGGAAGAGGACTGATTGGCTGTCCTCGGGTCTCCATGCACTCAATGTGGTACATGTCCATGTATAGCTAGAAATATTCTCTGTCCCTCTGGTCCCCCTGTACTGGTTTTTCAATGCCCACCTGTTCTCCAATCCACTTTTGAAATAACCACTCTGAGGCTTATTATCAGTTACAATTGTTTGGCCAATGGGTTAGGCCTCTTACTGACTATCTCTAACTATAAATTCACCCATTTCTAATAGTTTATGTTTACCATGAAGCTCATGGCTTGCCAATAATGTTTGAACCTCTTTCTCCTTTGGCAGCTACATGGTGTCCCTGACTCCGCCTACTCTTTCTCTCTATCTCTGTTCAGATTTCCCACCTGGCTTTACTCTGCTAACCCGTTAGCTGAAACAGCTTTATTCATCAACCAGTAAAAGCAACACAAATGCAGGACATCCATGTGCATCACCAATGCACACACATACACATGTAGATAAATAAATCACCCCCTCAAACCTGTAGTTTTAGTTCATATGTTTTTATTTTTTATATCTGGATCTTTGCTATATATCTGAGAGGCATGACTCTAACTTTGGAATTCTCTCTCTCTCTTTAGGATTAGCTGTTTATCGCAAATCCATGTAGTGATTATCTGTATTTTCCTTGCTAATTTGGCTATGTTTTACCAGGTGATAAATCTTCAGAGACTGTGTGTCTATTTAGTGAGTGCTGGCTTCGGTCTCACTGTTCCGTTTATCCCTGGGGCTCTTACTACTCCTCATTATTTCTCTTTGCAAATATTCTCAGTCATTTTTTTCAGGTGAAGTGTGACATTATTTTATTAAGTCTGTCAACTTTTCTCAAGTCGTGCTGGAGTGTTAGCTGGCACTGAAATGGATGTAGAAGGTAGTTGGGGACGGTGGACACACCTCAAGCACTGGGTCTCTCCAGGCTATTGGAGAGCTCCTCAAGCTTTTTTGGTTTTGTTTTTTGAGGTTTATTGTTGTTCAATTTTAGTTTTATTATGTTTTATTTTTCCAGACAACGTTTCTCTGTGTAACCTTGGGTGTCCTAGAACTTGCTTTGTTTCCCAGACTGGCCTCAAATTGACAGTGATCTATCTGCCTCTGCCTCCCAAATGCTGAGATTAAAGGTGTGCACCACCACTACCTGGCTTTCCCCAGGTTTTTCAAAATTTCCTCAAAGACTCCATACTGTTTTATATGGGACTCCCTGTCATTATTTATTGTGTATTTATTCCTAGAGGTTTACAGGGATTCTACTGTACATGGAGCAGTACTTGCCTTACAGTTTCCAACTGGTTACACTGGTGATGTAAGAATGCTTTAGGGCCAAGCGGTGGTGGCGCACACCTTTAATCCCAGCACTGGGGAGGCAGAGGCAGGCTGATCTCTGTGAGTTCGAGGTCAGTCTGGTCTACAGAGTGAGTTCCAGGACAGCCAGGACTGTTACACAGAGAAACCCTGTTCCAAAAAAAACAAAAAACAAAAAAATGCTTTTGAAGTATGTGTAAATAGAGTATAGAACTATGAACATATAGTATATATAAATGTCTCTCTCTGTGTGTATATATGTATATAGAGTATATATATAGAGAGAGTATATATATACATATATATATGGAGAGAGAGAGACTTATACTAGTTACCCCACTGAGGATTTTTATTCATTTTAAATAATATATATTGATGAGAGACCAAAAAGGAAAGAGTGGGCCCTCCCAAGCGGACACTTCTGTTCTTTAAAGCAGAGCACATGTATAAGTAGCAAACCTTGCTTCTGTGACATCTTAGATCACTTTCCCTCGGGGCTGCAGATAGAATTCTTACAATAGTATGTGCCAAATGAGATAGAAGCCAGCCCTTACGCCCAGAACCTCACCGATGCCCTCATACTGCCTCTTGAGCTCGAACAGAAGCATGTCAGATTTCCTGGTGGCGACACCAAACCGTGACCTGCCACAGCATGGTGTTCAGTGCCCACCGCTTTCCTGTGTTCTCTTCCGCTTGTCGTACAATAATGCAACACTGGCAAGCTGCGCTGATCTCTATCTGTGTACAGGAGCCATTCCCTCTGACAGTGCAGAATCTACCCCCACAGAGTACAAATACATGCAAATATTTGGAGCTTTGGCCTTCAGAACTGACTTTTCATTTACACAGCACAGCAGTTTTGTGTGCATGTGTGCAGGGGAATCTGACATTTGAGGAGAATTAAATTCTACAAGGACAAAGGCACTTTTCTTCCTTTTATATTCAAGGATAAGGCTTTGTATCCAGCTGGAAAAGAGAACCCCCAAAATAAGATCGTCATTAATTTTCATTTGTTATGAGCATATATTAGATTAGCTTGGCTAGTTAAACTAAAAGAGTCATCGCAACTAAGCACTTTCTTTCTTTCATCTTTAGCTGCAAAAATTAATGATTTTTATGCACATATACAATATATATTGTCCTCTGGGATCTGAGGAGCCTCAGAGAAACAAGCCTTTGATAGCTGGGCGTAGCATCAGGCGGTATGAATCATAGCATCTCTGAACAACAGGAATCCACACTTGCCTGAGTGTCTTAGCTCCTCTTCTGTTGCTGTGACAGACACCATGACCAAAGCAATTTACACAAAGAAAGGTATATTTGGGCTTACAGTGTCAGAAGGTGAGTCTGTGGGCACCCAGGCGGGGAGCATGGCAGCAGGCAGTCAGAGCGCTGGAGCAGTAGCTGAGAACCTCTCTCTTGAGACAGCCAGGAAACAGAGAGAGCTAACTGGGAAGGGCACAGACTTTTGAACCTCAAAGCCTGCTCCCAATGACACACCTCTAAGGGGACACACGTCCTAGTCATTTCTAAACATATCCAGGTGGGGACCAAGATGGCCTATGGGGGCCTTTCTCATTTAAAGCACCACACTGAGGCCTATCTCATCACTAGATAAAAAATAAAAGTCACACTGATAGCATTCTGTGTTTCTGTTTTCTGGAACTTAAGATCCCAATATTATCTTTAGAAATATTTCAGTTTACAGTCGCTGAATTAATTGCAAACATTGGTATTTCCCACTCTACCAGCTTGCCAAAAATACCACGTGCAGGCATCCCATCAATGTCATGAACAGGTTGATGTAATAAATACATTCTCATCTAATACTGATAACCTAGACCACAGCTGTTGTCTTCCATGATGGTTTTCACACTGTGTCCCCAGGAAGACGGTACAGAGGACTAAGACATTGGGCCCATCTCAGTCAACCAAGTGCGTCACACCTGACTGTATTGCATATGTTACTTGTAAAAGTTTTCTTTGACGATATACCAGTCAAAAAGTTGAAAGCCAGACTTTGACTATTTTGGCGGTGCAGACTTTCCGTAACTTTTGTATCAGTTCTTCGCACAGCATTGACATCGTGGCCAATGGCATTGCTTCCTCTCTGTCACTGCCATTCTTAGTCAACCGTGTCACCAGCTGTTAAGTGTGAGTTGAGAGCATTTAGAAAAGTCCTATCCTTGGTTTCTACCACCCAAGATGAGTACGTTTAAGAGTAAAGTCAGTCTCTCTCCCTCGTTCTCTTGCTCCCTCCCTCTCCCTTCCTCTCCCTCCTCCCTATCCCTCCTTCTCTGTATAGTTTGCAGGTAAATAAGCTTTTTATGCACGGTGTTTATCAGTACCTAAAAAGAAGCAAGCGAGGACTTCACCAAGCTTAAGTAGCATATTGTCTGGCCTGCCTGCAGGTTTATCCCACCTACAGAGGAATGTGTCACCAACAGTCATGATTTCCAAACTTTCACAAGTGCCCAAAGCACATGGGGATCTTTGAAAATTCAGGTTCCAGATAAGGTGACTTGGGATGGGGTAGGCACCAAACTGATTCATTGCAAACAAGTTCCTTGATAATTGCCAAGACGGCTGGTTCACAGACCACACTTAGAGTTGTTTTTCTGCCTCCCTATTATTAATATATGGGCTTTGGGATTCTTGTTTGTGAAGGACTGGCCTATGCATTAGGGGGTATTTCACAGTATGCCTGGTCTCCATGCAGTTGCCAGGAGCACTGCCTCCTACTTGGGACAATTAAAAATGTCTCCAGGTATTTTTACATTTCCCTGTGGACAAAATCACCCCAGGATGATAAATACCTACCCCAAGTGATCCTGACCATTGGCCAAGTGTGAGCTGATCTATAGCGTGACTTGTTTGTATATTTAAATGATCAAAACCCGATTGTCTGAATTGATCTGCCCTCCCTAGAGTATAGGCCACAAAGGACAGGGGACGTCTCCTGTGCACGGCCCTCTCCACAGCACCCAGAAGACTGTTGGGTGGCTCATGGACCTCTGTCAGATACTGAGATTCATTAACTCCATGGCTGTGTTGTCGCAGTGAATGGCTATACTCGACACTGTGGTAGCATCTTGCAGACTAGAGTGTGAAGTCCCATTTGCCCATGCCCATCTTCATGCTGACTAAACGCCCTTTAGCAAAGACTCCCACCGCTCTGGCAGTTTCCCTGTCAGTTAGTTAATGGTCTGTGAAACTTCAGCGCGCCAGGGAATGCCACTCCTCCAGATGAACCCTTCAGCTGGAGAGAGAATCTTTATCCACATCTTTAAAGGTGACATTTTTCTCCTGTAGTGTAAGACAGCAGAGTCCAGTTACCTATAGCAGTTTGGGGTAGAAATCAGCACTATGGGATCAAATGGGTCCTTCATGCTCCCTCAGGAGAAAACGATGGCTTCTCTTTCTGGTGCGGGAGAATTGTCTGTATTCTGTCAATCATATTTAAATAAATGCTGATTGGCCATTAGCCAGGCAGGAAGTATAGGCAGGAAAACCAGACAGGAAGTAGAGGTGAGGCAATGAGAACAGGAGTATTCTGGGAAGAAGGAAGTTCTTCTGCAGTCCTGCCCAGACCACCGAAGAAGCAGGATGTGACCTGCCCCGCTGAAAAAGGTACTGAGCCATGTGGCTAACATAGATAAGAATAATGGGTTAATATAAGATATAAGAGCTAATACGAAGCCTGAGCTAATGGGCCAATCAGTTTATAATTAATGCAGATTCTTTGTGATTTTCTTTGGGACCTAAAGTCTGTGGGACCTGGTGGGAGGCCAGAAACCAACCAGGCCCTCGTGTTGCACCTTTCGAAAACAGGCATTGAACAAGCAGGCATATGTTAAGGAACAGTTACCAGAAGCTCCTGGATAGCCCAGAATTTTTCTTTCAACTGAGATACCTCATTCAGTGTTGGTTTCCCGTTCCTCAGTACGCGTGGCCAACCTCTCCTTCCTACCCCCAGGGCCCTTAGGTCTCTGCCCACTGTTCTGACTGCAAGGCTGGTGCCAAACACAGACGCACAGGTACACATTATCATTTCCACCCCTCTGCCAACAACTCAGCCATTAGGAGAGGGGGCCTTTGTGCTTGTAAGTCATTTCAGGCTTTTGTGCTTTCCTTCAAAATACTTGTATAAAACGCCTTGGAAAGGAGTAGTTCCTTAAGCTTACAAAGCCGCTAACCATTTTTACCCCCAAATTCTAGTGCTCTCCAACGACTAGCTATTGTAGATTTGATTGTTCTTTCCAAGGAGCTGTGTTTAAGCTGCAAAGAACAGCTCTCAGAAACAGAAGTGCAATTGTTGCGTGTGCGCGCGCGCGCGCACACACACACACACACACACACACAAAGTCCCACACAGAATAATTGGGGATTAAACCAGAACACCGAGCTCCACCCTGTATGCCATGGACCTGGGGCTGCAGGATGTTGCTGAGCTCAAAGGGGGACAAGCTTTGGGACCAGCCACCAGCTTCAGTCCAAACACTAAAGGAAAACTGTGTCTTTTTTTTTTTAAGATTTACTTATTTATTAAGTATACAGTGGTCTGCCTGCATATGTCCCTGCAGGCCAGAAGAGGACACCATGTTTTATTACAGATGGTTGTGAGCCACCATGTGGTTGCTGGGAATTGAACTCAGGACCTTTGGAAGTGTAGCCAGTGCTCTTAACCTCTGAGCCATCTCAGAGGTTAAGAAAACTGTGTCTTTAGGTTAGTACTTGAAGCCCCATGTGCCAAGGGCACCGCTTAGAAGTCCAGCAGAGCTCAGCAAATAGATAAGCACGGTGAGATCCCATGGGTGCCAGCTGTTTTCACAAGAGAAGCCTGAACTGGACCTGAAAGATGAGATGATCTCCACCCCAGCACAGGGACCGCTGTGCGTATGGCCCAGCCCTGCAGCAGCTGGCTCCCTGGAGAGCACAGAGGTGCTGCAAGGTTTGCGGTGTGAATTCCATGTAAGACTGCAGTGGGCAGAGCAGCCTGGCAGGGCTCTGAGGACCCTGTGGACATATTAAAAGCTACCTCAGGGTCACTGGGGATGATGAATCCGATTCTAAAGGCCCAGGAAAATGAGACAGGAGGCTCGTGACTCGGCAAACAGCCACGGGAGACCTTCAAAGCCGCCCGGGTCCCACCCAGCGCCTGTGCCGCAGGGCCAGCCCTTTGTAAATACTGTCTCACTGGTATTTTTGTTATTGTTATTGTTTGCTTTCTTCTTTATAGGCCCTCTGGATTCTCCCGTCAGTCAATGGCATAGTTGGGTCCTGATTTGGGTCTTCTGATACTTCAATTTTTAATTTTTATTTCATTATTAGAATTATTAATTACTTGGTGTATCAGTCTCCAATTACCTATCCAAAGGGTTTTAGGGTTTGGCTAACTGCTTAAGTTATAGTTTACTCTCTGTTGTCTGTTGAATCCTAGTTTTCAGCTCACTTTGTAACAGGTTTTGTTTTTCCGAAAGGAGTGCTATGAAGATATAAGATCAATTGAGTCTATTGTGAGGGGAGCTCACAAAGATTCACTTTGTCAGCTGCTGTGCAGGGCTAAAGCTTGCTACATGGTGCTGGGCAGGGCTAAGCTTGCTACATGGTTCTGGGCAGGGCTAAGCTTGCTCCATGGTGCTGCTGCTGGGCAGGGCTAAGCTTGCTCCATGGTGCTGCTGCTGGGCAGGGCTAAAGCTTGCTCCATGGTGCTGCTGCTGGGCAGGGCTAAAGCTTGCTACATGGTGCTGCTGCTGGGCAGGGCTAAGCTTGCTATGTGGTGCTGGTGCTGGGCGCTTTGGCACCTCTGTTTTTTACAGTATTCGCCTTGGGAATGCAGCTTCAAAACTTTTCTGGTGAAATTAACACAGATATTTGATTGAGTTTCTTTGTAACTGATCTTCTAGCTTTTTTAAACTCATGTTTGCTAGCGCTAAATACATCCAGTCCATGACACAGCTGACATAAAACTGCCAAATTATTTTAGGCCTCAAAGCTACCCAGTTGGCATTCACAGATATCTTCCCTCCTCATCGATATGCTTTGAGTCTGTCCTTTCCACCTGATGCTTAGGGCAGCCACAGTGGCACAGTCCCTGCCTTCTCCATCCTCCAGCTCTGACTCCTTTTCCCGCGATGCACACTGGATGCTGCTGGCTTTAGCATCGCTTGATAGGGAGTGCACCAGGGTAGCTTGTTGGGGGAGGGTAACAACAGAGTATCCAGGTTGGCAAGGCAACCCATGGCCCCAAAGTTGGCTCCACAGCTATTTAATGGCTCTAAGCAAGAGGCCCAGCCCCGAGAAGCAGTAAAGGGGTGAACTGTCTTGCGGTTCCCATCATGCCCTTCCTTGAACTCTCCTTCTCTCTGTTTGCCCCCTGCCGATGGAACTTTCATTCTCTATGAGTACCCAATGGAAGCAACAGCTCTAAAGTGCTCCTTGCCACTGGGGTGGGCATCTCACTAACACAAAAGCCTAGGGCTATCACACAGCCTCTAAAAGAAAACTGAGGTCCCATAGCAGTTGGAGCCTGAGCCATGAGTAGTCAGCTTTCCACGTACCATCAGTGTAGCTAAACGTGCATGAGTGACTGAGGTGGCTGGGTCTGTTTAGTGACATGTCTCTGAGTGAAGCCATGTTCACCATGTACCCAGGAAATAAGGCTTGAAGTGCAGGGGTTGCTGGAGGATTGGGCAAAATGCAGATTCCTGTGCTGCATTTTGGAAAAGCTGAGAGCCCTCTTCTCTGATGAGCTGTTGCATAAAATAGATGCTCTGTGGACCCCACACCATTGGCTGTCAGCCTTGGCTACTGATTGGGGTATCTAGGAGGAGCCTTTTAAATCTCCATGCTTGATTCTGCCCACCTCAATGAAATCAGAATTCTAAGGCCATGTCCAGGATACCAGTAGTTTCAGAACTTTGCAGACAACTGTCTAGACTGTTTGTATGGAGGGCCTCTGTTGATGATGTCACTAATGCCTACCACGTTGGGAATCTGCTAAGTATATTGTGTCTGATAGTGGGTGTGAACTAAAATGGGTATCTACCTTCAATTCACCAGCTCCAAAGATTCCTGGGACCACTCCAGAGTCTTAGCAAAAGCCCTCAAAGGGTTCTTGCTTTTCCCTCTGGCTCCCCAGATTCTTCTTGGCGGGCCTAGTAGGGCTGTGGGGGAGTCAACCTATGAATAAAGCTAGAATAGACCTTCCTCCAGAGCTGGGGTCTCAGTCCTGCTGAGACGAAATCAAGAGTCAATATGTGATGTGTACAGGGTTGGGGGTGTAACCAGCTGCCCCGTGATTCTCATGTGCGACCAGAGAGAAGAACCTGGCTGTGAGATCAGAGGAAACTTTAAAAATAGACTTAGGAGCCAGTTCTGTGGACAAAGGTGTTTGCTACCAAGCCTGACAGCCTGAGTTCGAACCCTGGAAGCCACATAGTAGAAGGAAAGAACTGACACTCACACACTCACACACACTTACACACATACCATACATACACACACTCACACATGTACATACATGCTCACACACAAACTACACACACATACACACATGCAACATATACACTCACACACACTCACACACATACCATACATACACACACTCACACATGTACATACATGCTCACACACAAACTACACACACATACACACACATGCAACATATACACTCACACACACTTACACACATACCATACATACACACACTCACACATGTACATACATGCTCACACACAAACTACATACACATACACACACATGCAACATATACACTCACACACACACCATACATACACACACTCACACATGTACATACATGCTCACACACAAACTACACACACATACACACACATGCAACATATACACTCACACACACTTACACACATACCATACATACACACACACACACACACACACACACACAATATGCTCCCCCTCCCTCACATACAAATAAATAAATGTAAATTTTTGGGGGGGGAAGAGATACATTTGTATGTTATTTTAACATTTTAAAACTGGCTCTAAAAAATAATAAACAATGTCAAAAGTATACAAGTGATATTTTAAAATATGCATTTAATAATTTTTCATAGCAATAGATGTTTTTAAAATGGATATTCCTCCCGTCATCCCACACTGGTACTTGTTAGGCCAATGGGCAAAGCAGGGAGATGCCTCAGCTGGATTTGAAGAACTCAGCCCAAGAGGGAAAATGAAGATCGCTGAGTCTATTGACAAGGCTGGCTGCTGTAACAAAACCACATCACTCTAGGGTCTTGGCCCAAGTTTAATGAACTGGTAGCCAGATCAGGAGGCCCTGCCCTGCAGTCATTTGGATACCTCCCCACACTGTCTCCTATACAAGCCTTAAAGAGGAGGGGTGGGCATGACCCCATGGAGAGCATACTTCTACTAGTGGATCATAAACCTCAGGCCTCTGACCAGAGAGCCCCATCATCTGGTCTCTGGCCTGCATGAATAGGTTCAGAGTCTCCATTAAGCCACAGTTGCCTATGACAACACAGGGCAGTAAAGTGTAACTGCTACCCTAGGAATGTTGTCCACAACTAGACCTGATCCCTGAATCAGGTGACAGGGACCACAGGACTGAAATGGTGTTCTGAAGGTGTGTGCTGTTTTTCCTTCTTTCCGTAGATATTGCCAACGGCACCAGTTCAGGGGGGTACCGCCCACCTCCCAGAACCAAAGAAGTCATCATCAATGGCCAAACTGTGAAGCTAAAGTACTGTTTTACCTGCAAGATTTTCCGCCCCCCTCGAGCCTCCCACTGCAGCCTGTGTGATAACTGCGTAGGTGAGTAGGGCCCAGATGCTGCGCCAGCAGCAGTGCTAGGGTGCTAAAATGGAGAGGGCCTGCCTTTCATGCGTCTACTAAAGGCTTGGCAGTGGCTATTGTGCCAATGCATGTGTCTGTCTCCACTGGGCACATTCACCAAGCCTGCACTCACCACTCTGTTTCACGGTAGGTTGATTTTGGTTTTTAGGGGGTTTTTTGGGTTTTTTTTCCTTTTAATCTTATCAAACTCTGGACCTTCTTTCCCAGCACATGGGCCTTTGTTCTCCCTGGATTCCAGATAAGTAGATGTTTAAAATAAAGCTATGGCAGCCCTGGGTCCCTTCGTTGCAGCCCTGGGTTCCTCCATTGCAGCCCTCGGTCCCTCTGTTGCAGCCCTGGGTTCCTCTGTTGCAGCCCTGGGTCCCTCTGTTGCAGCCCTGGGTTCCTCTGTCGCAGCCCTGGGTCCCTCCATTGCCTGAGAGCCGGCTGCACACATAAAGCATATGCTTTGGGCATCTCCCTCCCCCATTGCTCAGAGCTTCTTCTGGGGATAAGGGAGGCCTTGGATCTGAAGGAGGGAGAGAGGTAGAAACAGCCAACTTCCACATGGGGCTAGAGCTCAGATGGGGGTGGGATGGGCAGAGGGAAGATGTTATCTCAGAGGTCCCTGGTTGTGATTAACCCTGCTACTGACCCAGCACCAGCTTCTGCAACTGACTTGGGTCCCAGACCCTAGCGTTTGTGGCCAGGCTTCTTGTCCCTTTCAGCTGAAAGCTGGTCAGTGTGTCTATAGGCCATCTTCATCTTAGGCATAGCTCCTAAGAGAGAGGGTGACAATAGAGACAGGCTAAAGATTGGCCACATTGCGGAAGACTGCAGTTCCCCAGTCCTGTAGCCAGCCTCCACAGAGGTGAAAGTAGGAAGTTGGTGCCCTTGTACCTGGAAGGAGATGGGTACCCTTGGGACAATGTCTCCTTTGGTAACACATTATTGATTTCCATCACTCTCCTTCAGTCTCAGAATTTGTAGTCTCAATTCTTCCTGAGAGAAATTAAATTTTACAAGGTAACTCCCACTGTGCCAAGATACCTTATTAATCTTCAATTCACTTTATTCTAACTTTAATAATCTGCAGTTTGATACAAGAGCCATGTTTTCCCTGTCTCCATTTGTCTTGGTTCTTATTAACTTAAATTTCTGTTGGTTTTTGGTCCCCTACGGAGAAGCTTGGAATTTTCTTCTATCCTTCCCATGTAGTTAGGAGGCTGTACTTAGGAGCCAGGGCTGAGGCATAGTGTGGCCAGGCACCAGATGCTGCCAGTGTGACTTAGACAAGCTACTTAAAGTGTGCCATGCTTTCTTCATCTTCGTAGTGTGATGGTTGAAAGATGACACAAACAGAAACACACAGAGCAGTCAGGATAGTGCCAGGCTGTGAGCAAGTGTTAGCTGCTGCTGTTACTGTTGTCACTGCTGCTACTGTCGCTGCTGCTGTTACTGTTGTCACTGCTGCTACTGTCGCTGCTGCTACTGTTGTCGCTGCTGCTACTGTCGCTGCTGCTGTTACTGTTGTCGCTGCTGCTACTGTTGCTGCTGCTGTTACTGTTGTCGCTGCTGCTTTTACTGTTGTTACTGCTTCTGTTACTATTGTCGCTGCTGCTGTTACTGTTGTCACTGCTGCTAGTGTCGCTGCTGCTGTTACTGTTACTGCTGCTGTTACTGTTGTTACTGCTGCTGTTAATGTTGTTGTTACTGCTGCTGTTACTGTTGTTACTGTTGTCACTGCTGCTGTTACTGTTGTTGTCACTGCTGCTGTTACTGTTGTTGTCACTGCTGCTGTTACTGTTGTTGTTACTGTTGTCACTGCTGCTGTTACTGTTGCTGTTACTGTTGTTGTTACTGTTGTTACTGCTGCTGTCACTGTTGCTATTACTGCTGCTGTTACTGTTGTAACTGCTGCTGTTACTGTTGTTGTTACTGTTGTTGTTACTGCTACTGTCACTGTCACTGTTACTACCTTGATGTTTTTGAGTGACTTTCTCTAGGCAAGTCCTTGATATAATGCCGCCCTCTGCTATTATGACATCGGAACTGTACCCTGTCCTCCATGCAGGATTCATGGGGTCTCTATAAGGTCATGTGACTGACTTGGTATGATTTGGTACCCTTTGTAACAATGCCTAACTTGAGGACATTTGGAGCCAGACAGCATAGTGGCTTCGGTGGCATTCAGGGAGCAGCCTGTAGGGCTGATGAGCAGCCTTGGGAGCCTTTTCTTAGGTTGTCATTTTGACCCTCCGGTCTGTTATAGTCTGTCACTTTAGCACTCCTGTTATTTTTCTTGTTCTCTCCTGTGTATGTGTGTGGGGGGTGTTTTCCTAAGATGTATTATGACAAATAAGAAATTGCTATCTACAAACCTAAAGGATCTACTTCCTTATCATTTGTGAAAAGTTTTTATCCATTTCTACACACTTTTGGTTCCCACTTCCTCATTTTTACCAGTTTGTCTCAATACTGTCTCCTGTCTCTGAACTAGATCCACAATAGTGCCTAAGAAGAAAGCCTTTCCCATCTCATAGTGAGTTATGGTTTGAAAATTCCTGTTGGCGTCTTGTCATTTCCTGCAAATTCATATATCACTCCCAGGATGGTCCCACATTGCCCGTAGGTGTATGTATCTCTTTAAAAAGATTAATAAATTGGATGCAAATCCCCTTGCCAAAATTATGTATGAGTTTTCACAGTTGGTGGCCTGTCTTTGCCATAGTAAAACTGTTGGAGGTAGAGTCCCCCGCTGGTGGACTCTACCCATTGTGAAAGCTAGAGTCATCGACCCACAGCGTACAGGAGGCAAGTGTGGCCCCTTCTGAGAACTTGGTCACCACAGCAGCCCAGCAACCCACCTGCAAGCTTGTCAGTCTTCCATGGCAGAAACACCAAAGGGAAAGGGAAAAGAGAGGAAGTGGCAAGGTCTGGAATGGAAAAAGAAGCCCAGCCTAAGGGTACAAGTTGATAGGGCCTGTAAGGTTTGGTTCACAGTCCTGGGGCTAATCTTAACAAAGTCCCTCTAGGGAGGATAGGTGAGGTGACTAACATGAAGGTGGTTTAAAATAAAGCTGTTAATTGCACTGTACAAACGTGTGCGCGCACACGTGTGCGTACACACACACACACACACACACACACACACAGAGAGAGTATTATCCAAGTCTACATAGCTTTGGATTTTCCCAGTTAGTTGTGCAACATTGGCCTTTAGCATGATAGACGAGCAGGCCACAGACCAGACCTCTTCATTTGGGAAATAGAATGAAAGACAGAAGTCTCCCACAGAGGAGTGTGTAATTGCAAGGTTGCTGCTAGTGTATTTTTAGCTAGAAGGGTTTTTTTTTTCTGAGACAGTTCTACTTTTTACAGCAAATAAAAAAGACAGCATGTGTTGGAAGCCCAGGTTAAAACGCAGGCTCCCCTGGGTCATTACGTCCTAGACACGGTGGATAATTGCCATCTTGCATTAGGAGAGTAAAGGTTGAAAATGCAGATTTTCAGGTTAGCTCGGAAAATTCTTTTTCTTTGTTAAATACATTTTAAATGAGAGCCAATTGCATTCTTAGTTGAGGACTGAAGGAGGTGTTTTTTAAACACTGGATGCTGATGAAACCATAGAAACAGTAGGCAGAACCTACTGCCTTGGACCCAGGGCTGGTTCTTGCTCGGAGACAGTTTTCTCAATATTCCCAACTGTTTTCAACTCTAAAAAACAAGGTGAGCCTGATAGAGCCTATAAATTTCATCTAAGGATTAAGCGGGGCCGTGCCCACTGGAGTACCCTGCTCAGATGTGGCATAGACAAAGGGCTCAGTAAGTATCACCACCAATGTCCCCACCCCAAGTTAGCAGTGTTGCTCCCAGTTACCTTATTTGAACAAGATTTGGTGCCGAGGGTGGGGGCCCTCAGTCAGTGATGTGTCTGGTTCACAAGCATGAGGACCTGCGTTCAGATCCCCAGCACCCAAGCACAGGGCCAGGTACATGTCTGCATGTCTCTACCCAGAAGGGCTCACTGGCCAGCTCATCTAACTGAATTGGTGAACCCCAGGTTCACTGAGTGAGCCTGTCTCAGAACATGAGACAGTGAGTGGTTGAGGAACTGATGTTGACCTGCGGCCTCTACACCTCTGCACACGTCAATGCATCCATCCACACAAAAGTGTCTATACACCACACACACACACACACACACACACACACACACACACACACACACACACACACACACACACCGGTTCATCCTGGTAGGCATAGGCAGTGCTTTTCTATCCTAGTAGGATCCTGATGATCTTCAGGAATAGACGAGGACATATTAATATTTTCTCTGTCTCTCTCACATGGTTGCTGTTAGCTGAGGATCTGTCTGTCCGTCTGTCTCTTTCTCTGAACCTTCCTCCTTCACTTACTAGTTCCCTGGGTGTCCCCATCAGTCACTTCTGTAAACTGGGATAGAGTACTTGAGACTGTCTGTTCATCCAGGCAATCTTGGATTTTTTTAACATGTATTTATGTTGGGGCACTCATGGGGTGCATGTGTGCTGCGGTATATGTGTGGAAGTCCTAGGACACCCTGCAGGAGTTGGTTCTCTGCCTCCGTCTGTGTCACGGGGATTGAACTCAGATCATCAGGCTTTTGCATCAAACATCTTTACCTACTGCATCATCCGCCGAGCCCACAAAACCTTTTGAACCAGTATCCGGGGCCTGGATCTACCCTTGTTCTCTTAGGAGCTTGTGTTCCCTTGGACACTTAGGGTGGGGATGATAGGAGGGGCTAAGAAACAAAGCAAAGGCTCACGAGGTTCTCTGAAATTAGATGTGGACAGCCTACATCCCCAAGCTCTCTCTACCTTGATCTGACTGGCAACCTGAGTCTGTTCTTGCATGGGCTGGATCCGTGCTGGAAGCCAGCAGCTTTCACCGTTGTTACTGCTGGATTGTTCTCAGAATTGGATTTTTAATTTTTATATTATTTTATATGTATGGATGTTTTGCCTGAACGCACACCTGTGTCCCACTTGTGTCCCTGGTACAAGCAAAGGCAGGAAGAGAACATTGTATCCCCCAAAAGTGGAGTTAGAGTTTTGAGCCACCGTGTGGGTACTGGGAAGCAATCCTTGTCCTCTGGACAAACAACTAGTGCTCTTGGTCACTGAGCCACCTCTGCAGCCCCAGAATTTGGTATTTTCAATACAACCTTAATTTGCAATAAGGAGCGTTCCCTTGAAATTAATCACGTGCCATGGGTAAATTAATAAGGACATTTTCTAACCATGAAGATGAAGGTTTGTGAGGAAGCCTAGCTTTGCCTAAATGAAGGAATCTTAGCTACAAGCTAAGAACGACCTTTTGAAGATGCATGGGTCCTTGACCCACTGTGTTGTGGGCTAAAGGACCTTCTCTGTACCCACAGTGCCACAGTGCAGGGGCTGAGAGGACAAAGGAGGTAGAGCACAGAGCCCGTGGGCTGTGCCAGGAGAACACCAGGCAACGTGAGCCTCCTTCACGCAAGGCAAGCCCTGGTCCATTGTTTTCTGTCCCCTTTGTCATTTCTGGCCAGCCTGACGACAGTGCCCTGAAGCCCTCCGTGGGGACTTTGTCTCCTGTTGGTCCTGTTTTAGGTGGGGCTTTCCCACCCTCATTAAGTCCTTTTGAAACCCACCAAGTTCCCTCCCCTTTCTTTTCATGCTGCTGTCCTGGGCCTTTGGCCACACTCCACCATGTACTCCCTGCTGTCCCACATCGTCCCCTCTTGTTGTTCTAGTCGCTTGCTCTGTGGCATTAGCTCAGACTGTGGCTATCTCCTCACGTGTGGTGTTCACTCTTGCTGTGTGCTGAGTGCCACCACCATTAGATCTCAGGTGTCGCTTCACCGTCGTCCCCAAGGTTTAGCCTGGCAGAGACTTGGCTTGGCAGCTGCCTTTAAATACAGGCAAGTGCTCTGCAGTTTCTCCTTAGATAATTGGGTCTGGTAGGGGAGCTAATAACTCTGACAGAAACCGGCAAGGGGGATGGAGGGAGATGGCATTTGTTTCCTCCTTGGAACCCAAGCACACGGGGCTTGACTTTGTGCCTCCATGTTTCCAGAATATCTCTTCATTTCGCCAGCATCTCCTGAACATGTATGTGTCAGGCGCTGTGGCACTCTAGAGTCAGCAGAGTAAAAGTCCGTCCCCAGAAACAATATTTAAAGCAGAACATCCAGAACTGAAGGCAGAAAACATTGTGTCTTCTCATACTCACAGGTCAAGAAGTATCATTGAAAGTCGTCACCAACATCGTGCACCAAGTAACACTGCATAAAATATAGGAAGTAAACATTATTTGAAATTTTAAGTATAGTCTGGTAAAAACATGACAGTAGGGAAAAATAACATACCCCTTTTATTTTCATCATTTGGATTAACGGAATATAAGAAAATCAAGGATATTAATAAAAGATGATGAATGTGTTGAACTTATTTCTATGGGGTGTACTTGCCATCCTCAACTGTTCATAAAGCATGAACAGAAATGAATCATACTAGGCTTCAAAAAAATCTCTAAATTTTTAAAAGCAGAGAATGTACCAACCACATAGTCTGATGACCCAGCTCCCACCAAATCAACCACAAAGATGCGTGTACAAGCAGCCAAACATGAAGCTTTGAAGAAAGGTTTTCATCTACTCTTGAGTGGCAGTCCTTGTTGCTGCAATTGTAGAACAATATGTAGAAAGTCACAAAGGAAAAACAGAAAAGGAAGCTGTACCACTCAGAATTGTAATTTTCAGTAATGCAATATTTATTCCTCAAGAATTTCAAGCATGTATACAATGTACTTTGATTTTATTGACTCCCCTTTCCCCCCCCAACTTCACATCTTCTTCTTTTATAACCCATTGATTCTAATCAGTATTGCCATAGACACATGGGTGTGGGCTCATCCGCTGTAGCATTTTCAGACTACAAGGGGCCATACCCCTGGGTAAGACCCCTTCCCCTAGCTGTCATTACCTACTCATTCCGGGCTGGGGGCTCATGTGCCGCTCCCGCATCACGCATGAAGGCTGACTGACTTGACACTGTGCAGGGAACCACAGCTACTGGGGATTCGTGGGCTCAACGGTCCTGTCGCATCCCAAAGACCCTGTTTCACAGCAGTTTCCCCAACCCCTGGCTCTCACCTTCTCTCACCCCCATTCCTGAACCTTACCATTCATGCCCCTGAAGCTTGGGGATAGTGGTTGTGACATAGAAGTCCCGGTTATGCCTGAGCACTCCACAGCCTCTATTCTCTACACTTCAGCCAGTTGTAACTCTCTGCATCAACCCACTTCCACTGCACAGAGATGCCCCTCAAGCATCCGAGAGCAGCACTGGTCCATGGCGGAGAGAGAGGTGAATTTCGGGGCAGTTTGATACTGTGTCCATTTAGCGAAACAATAGAGTTCATGTGTACATGTGCACACACACACATCCACACTCATGCACACATAGTATTTTAAGGTGTATACCTTGCCAGCCCTGAAATCTCTTCTGAGGTATTTGTGGATCCAGCTGTGCCCTGTTGGGTTACAGCCATCAATATTTCACAACCCCCACACACTGTTGGTAGACTTAGGCAATACTAGGCTATGAAGTGGTGGGTACTTCCAATATGAGTGTTTGCTTACATGCTTTAATTTGGAAAGCTTAATACATATCTGTATGTTTAAAAAAAGAAAGAAAGGAAAGCCATGAAGAGAGCTTGGCTTGTTGGAATAAGCTGTTTTGTTTCCTAAAGGGTTGAAAGTATTTGAAATAAAGGACTAAATGAAACAGAAAGACTATTTTGAGGAGAGGACGAATGTTTATTTTAAAATCCTATTCCAGACCTGTGGGGATGTAATTATTGTCTTTTCTTGATAAAGATGTGGAACGACTCCATAGAAACGGTCTGTAGTAAATTGAAGCCTCTGCTCTTGGACTGCCAAGCCATGTTTATGTGTGGCCATTTACTTCAGAGGTAGTTCTCTGTGAACTCTTTGTCCGTCACAGACATGCAATGGAATTTAAGGCATTTAGCCCTGTTGTTGATTTCACTACCATCTTGCGGGATGAGCTAGCAAATTGCATTTAGTTATGGCCTTGCATGGGGCTGGCTGGGAAGCAGCAGACGCTGGCTTCTCCTGGAATCTTTCGGCCCTCTTAAAGAGGTGCATGAGTGTGATTCCATGTCCTGCTGTCTCCACCTTCGGCCCCATGCTCACACTCATTCTCACTCACTAATTGCCAGAGGGACCCACAAGAGACCTGGATGCTATGCTTGGGTCTTGCCGGGATAGCCTCTTTCAGAGTCCTGCCCTGTTTCCTGAGGGGACCAGGGACAGACTGCCTTGGAAACACACGCTGAGGCATGAACACACCTTCCACCACAAATAAATAAACAAATGTAAAAGAAAAATGTTTTTTAAAATGCCTAACCGTCATCCTTTTTTCCCTTTCTTCCTTTTCCCTTTCAACCCAACACAGATGCACAGAACACAGCTTCTTGAAGGCGGGCGCTGGTCCCGGTACCTCCCTCAGTGTCCCTGGGGTGGGCAGAACTGGGTGTCAGTGGCTTGGAATAAGCCTTCATTACAAGAGGGGGGCATGAAGACCAGTACAGGATGCATAGCTGCCCTCTGTCCTCTTTCAGGGTAAATGGAGTCATCCTAGCCAGTGGCAGGGTCAGCGCTGTGGAGGCATCCTCTGTTCCCAGATGCTCTTGTACCCTTCCCTTTATGCCACTCAGAAATGCTGGAAAGAATGGGGGGGGCACACACCTTTAATCCCAGCACTCGGGAGGCAGAGGCAGGTGGATCTCTGTGGGTTAAAAGACAGCCTGGTCTACAGAGCAAGTTCCAGGACAGTCAAGGCTAAATAGAGGAACCCTGTCTCAAAAAAAAAAGGTGGGGGAGAGAGGAGAGAGGAGAGAGAGAGAGAGAGAGAGAGAGAGAGAGAGAGAGAGAGAGAGAGAGAGCTCAAAAAAAAGGAGATTTGCACTGTTGGGAAACTAAAACCTTGCTGCAGGTAAATATTCGTAGTATCATCACAGTTGAGAGCCATACTTGTTTCCAAGCCTTGCGCGCTGTTGTAAGTACAGACCATCCCACTATAAGTTGGCAAAGCTGCTATAGTATTAGAACGTGTTCTTGCCTCTTAGCAGTTAAACTCGCAATAGCATATAGCAGAGTGGTGTGCCATTTGTCATATGACAGAGGTAGCCAGTTTTCCTTATGCTTGAAAAACTACTTCCTACCCTACCCGATTTATGGGTTTATTTTTCGTCAAGGAATTGAAACCTGATGCATTTTCCCCATCTGTAGTCATGCTAGCGCTTTGCAGCAGGATTAAAAAGCCACTAGTGTGTGTGGCGCTGGATCAGGACACACTGTACTAAGAGGGGCGGTGAGTACCAGGGCTAAGGACCCCTCAGGGCCATGAGCACAGCCTGTGAGCATTCCATTAACTCACCCAGTTGTGGGCCACACACTGACTGCTGGCTGTGTGCCTAGCCCTATGCCAGGTGAATACTGGGAGACAGCGGTGAACGGGGGTCTTGCCCAATGAACTTAGAGGTAGATTAGCAAACACAGGAAGTAAATGACACACAGAAACCCACAGGCCGTGTGGGAGCAAATGAGGAAGACTGTTCAGTGCACCCAAAGGAACCTCCCATCTGAGCTCTAAGGGGGCAAGTTCCAGTTAGCGAGACAAAGGGAGGCAGGTGAGTCAGAGAAGGCTGTGCTGGAAGTTAGGGTGGGCTGTGGGGATCTGGGACAAGAGCAAACAGACAGGAGGGATCAGAGACAAGGCCCAACAGGCTGAAACAGGGCAACAAGTTTCCATTTTGTCACGAGGACAAAGGACAACGGGTGACCTTGTGTGCATGTTTCAGAGTTTCAGCTCTTTGTATACACTACAAAGCGAACTGCAAGACAGAGCCAGGAGATGGGACACTGGCCAGAGTAGAACAGGTAACTGGCAAGACTAAGGTTGTGGCTGAGGAATGGGAAGACCTGGGAGGAGCTGAGAAACTGGTCGGAGGAGAGATTAGCGGGGCACCGTGTTCTTGAGGCACAAAGGCGATTGTCCCCTCTGGCTCCAGATTTTTACATTTCCTGCTTGTTAGAACTTAATACTTTAATTCACACGTGTCTGACACATTTATAGGTCACATCGCAGCATCCGAGGGCTGGACACGATGGCTCTAAAGAGAGGCAAAGCTTGCATATTTTCACTGTACCACAACTGATGTCCTGGGTCTGTTAAATATAGCTTTTCCATCCAGAACTTAGTCTGAAGCAGCTTAACATGGATGTGAGGACCCGGAAACAGGGAGATGAACCTTGCAGTGCTAGAGTAGAGTGTGATACATGCTAGTGTCTGTGACGTCAGACGCACAAAGGGAGAAAAGAACCAAGGGCAAAATGTGGCATGGGAAGTAGGGGAGAGGAGGAGGGGAGAGAAAGCAGGCATGGAGGGTGGAGGTCAGAGGTGATGATAATGTGAAGTCAGAAACCTAGAGAGCAGAGACCTGAGGAAAACCTGGAACAGTAGCACCAGGAAGAGGAACCGTTGTGGGTAGTCGGGGTGTGGCCCTCTCCATGTGAGGTGGAGGCTCTCCCAGAGCTGCTGAGGATGTCCTGTGCCTGAGGGGACATCCAGAGCTATTGTCTCCCCATCACCAAAATGGTAGCCTTGTCCTTTGCTCAGCTGTGTAGTTTGCACGATCCTAGCATCATAAAGAGCATTACCAGGTATCCAGTGCATGAGGCAGGCCTCTTAATTGTCTCAAATAAAAAGTGTTCTAGATGTGACAGCAGAAGACCTTACTTTCATCTCTCTCCGCAGCAGCATCTGCCCCTTTTCTGGGCCCACCGAAGGGAATGCAGGCAAACACATACGACACTCAGAAATAGAGCCTCTGGAGAGGGCAAGTCCTTCGCAAACACCCAGGGTGGCATCAGAGCCCAGAGGCTGGACTCTGAGCTGGTGCTTCAGCTAGTATGAGTAGAAAGAAGAACCCTAGGTGCCATGGCACCATCGTGAAACCCTAGAGGAGAATCTAGATGAGCTTGAGGTCTCTTCTCCATGGCGACAAAGAGCATGCTAGCATGCTACTTGGAGGTGTTTCCCATGCCCCTGACGCTGGATCCTCATGGGGCTTTAAGAGACGGCTGCAGACACTCCCACAGATCCTTCCATGGCATCACTGTGGTTCCAGCAGTGACCCCACCCACCTTTGCCCCATAGAGAGACAGGCTGAATGAACCTCATGTGGGACCAGAGTGAGGATTCTGGGAACAAACCTTGAGTGGGAACAAACCGCCCCCATGAAGTTTTAATGAGCCTTGTCTCTGAAGGTCTTGTTTTAAGTGGCTGTCACCCTGAGTCTCCGGGCAGCTCCTGGAGTCAGCAGTGTAGGAAGGAGCTGAACAGCAAATGCAAAAAGGCAGAGCTGAACTTTCCCACACTAGAGACAAACACAAGAGGCTCTAATCTTAGACCCAAGAGCTCAGCTTTTGTTGGGGTACCAAGAGCAGAGCCGTCCCTTTGGGGATGTCTGTACCCAGAATGTCAGTTTGTTCCTTTACAGCAAGAGGCTATGACAAAAAGAGACCAGCATCCTCCCTCATGCAGAGCCAGTCCTCCCTCTGTCCAAGGCCTAGCTATCTGGGCAGCCATTGCATAATCAGAACACCAGTTACAAGTGTCCACTGGGAAATCCAATCGTCATGGAACCAGAATTGCTGACTGCAGGATGTTCTAGATGTGTCTGTCATAGTTCTCGTGTAAGACTTGGACCCATGTGCATATGCACTCTTAAAACATGCTGTCTTGGGGCTGGAGAGATGGCTCAGTGGTTAAGAGCTTTGCCTGCTCTTCCAAAAGTCCTGAGTTCAATTCCCAGCAACCACATGGTGGCTCACAACCATCTGTAATGAGATTTGGTGCCCTCTTCTGGCCTGAAGGCATACATGCAGGCAGAACACCATATAGATAATAATAAAATTTTTTAAAAAAATGCTGTCTTTTACATTTTTGTTTATGGGTATGTGTGTGCCTGCATGTCTGTTAGTGCATCACATGCATGCAGATGCCCCTGGAGGCCAGAAGAGGGCGTTAGAGCACCTGAAATTGGACCTTCAGGATGTTGTGAGATGCCCAGTTAGTCCTCCGCAGGAGCAGCATCTCTTGCCAATGCTCCAAAATGGCTTCCTTAGAGAATGCTAATGATTTAACATGACACATTTACATTAAATTTTATCTTGTATGGTGTCTTTTGTAGTCAGTGCATTTATTTGTTTGTTTGTTTGTTCATTGAAGTTATTTTAGACAAAAGAACAAGACTTCCCATCTATTAGGGGAAAAATGTTTTGAAAGTATATGTGGCACCAACAGGAATGTCTAAGCCACAGAACGGAGCTTTGGTTTATCCTACCTGGAGTCAATGTCCATGCATAGTCCAGAGAGGCTGTTTGTCATGCAAGGCTTGTGAGTGCCGCTGGGTCTAAGCCAATAGAGGGGTGACCTCTGGCCAAGTGTTCGCCCGCTTTCTCTGGAATTGTCCAAATGCAGTCAGTTTTAAAAATACTTTTCTTCAACACCCAGAAAAAGCCACAGTAATTACTCCACTGAGGTCTGTTTCTGCTGGCCAGACTCCCCTCCCTCCCTCCCTTCCCCTCCCCTCCCCTCCTCTTCCCTGCTGCTGCTTTCTGGGACTTGCTCTGTCCTTTTTATTTATGTAGTCTGTGGCTGTATGTCTCTTTGGAGTGTGTATTCAGCTGTATGCTCAAATCTGTCTTCCAAGCTCCAAGCTCCAGACTTGGTAGATGTAACTGATACCAGACAGTTCTGATTGGGCAGACACAGGCACCCCACATCAGTCTTCCTGGGTAACAGCACTGAGTGTCAGTGTTGTTCATGCCTAAGAAAGTCCTAGTGGGTACCACCCTGGCCTGTCCCCAGATCTTGGGCTTTCACTCACTAGTTAGACCCTAACTGCATCTCTCTCTCTCTCTCTCTCTCTCTCTCTCTCTCTCTCTCTCTCTCTCTTCCTCTCACATACACACACACACACACACACACACGCACACGCACACACACACTGTCCTGTCCCAGCAGCCACAGGTTACCCACATGCACACAGGATTCTCCTAGAGAACCCCAACCCCAGTTCCTGCTCCCCACACACCCATCCTCTGCCTGACACTAGGGTAACCATCCTCAACAGAATCTGAACACTAGTGAGAAGGAACCAGAACACTCCACCTATCCAAAGGCCCATGAGCCCTATGACCTTCCCGCAAGCCCACATCCCACAGTGCTGCAGCTGGGTAAGCATCATGTTTCTCAATGCCTCTGGCTTCAGCTCTCAGCCCCTGGCTCCTTTCTCAGCTTCGCATTCTGGTAAGCATGCCTCAGAGAAGCCTCCCACCCCCACTCCTCTAGCTTCTTTCCATACTCTTCCTCAGCATTAAAGATCTGTGCTGTCGTGGCAGATGTATGCGTGGGCTTGTTTGGCCATGTCTCTGCCCTGTCTGCATATAAGCTCCAAGGGGTCAGTTCTTTCTCTCTCGGGTGGGGCTTCCCCAGCAGTAACACTTACAGACAACACTGGTCCGGAAGAGGAACGAACTCAAGATTCCTCTTAGGAATCCGTCATCACCTCTGTTCTCGTCTTCTCTTTGGAGAACGAGGAATCATTTTTAATCTCTATTGCTCTTCAGGCTCTGTGATGAGGTCAATGCTCTCAACTGGAAAAAGACAAGGTTTCCTTCACCTGGTCTAAATTAGATGAAACCCATGGCTCTCCCCTCATACCTCTCAGAAGGGCATTGTGTATCGGGACTAGGAAAGGGGCTCACTGGGCAAGGTACTTGCCACATACCTGTCATCTCTCAGTAGCTTAGGGAAGGAGAACCCTGGGGCTCACTGGCCTGCCAGCTTCATGTGTCAAATTGACCAGAGAGAAACCCTGTCTTGGGGGAACAAAGATGGGGAGCAACATAAAAAGACCCACAGTTGACTTTTGGCCTCCAAACATGTGAACACAGACACATGCATATATGCACACGCACACATGTACACACACATACATGCACACATATACATGCACACACATTCATGCACACACATTCATGCACACACGTGCATGTACACACACGTATACACACTCCTCTGCAGACCCTCAAGGTATATATGTTCTTTTTTTTAAGATTTATTTATTTATTATGTATACAACATTCCTTCCATGTCTGCTGCAGGCCAGAAGAGGGCACCAGATCTCACTATAGATGACTGTGAGCCACCATGTGGTTGCTGGGAATTGAACTCAGGACCTCTGGAAGAGCAGCCAGTGCTCTTAACCACTGAGCCATCTCTCCAGCCCGGTATATATGTTCTTAAATGTTGAATCTGCCATCATGGAAACTTCTCACAGACTTGTGCCTGTCGCAGAACAACTTAGCATCCACGTGTTTCCTCAGCAAAGAGTTCCGGGCCTTTCCTGTGCCCTAGAGCTATAGCTTTCATCCCTGTGTTTTCCTGTAACTCACAGTAAGAAATATGTTTTTCAGTGGGCATCTGGTGAGCCCCAGTTCAAAGGCAAAGTATTGAGAAGTAGTCCTTACTCCGTGGAATGCCTGGGGCGGCCTCTCGTGTTCTTGTTGGGAGCTGGTCATGACCCACTAACCTACTGACCTCTTCCATTAGTTGACTCTGACTTTTGGTTAAAAGAACCCAAGGTTAAAGGGCAAGCAAAACCACTTCCCTTCTAAGTAACCGCCTGAATTATACCAGGATAGCCACAGTACTTACCCACCCACAGCTGGACTCTTAAGGCTGTGCCACTGAGACCCTAAGGATGTCACATTAGCCTGCCATATAGGAAAGCAGCCACTCTGTGAAAGGCGCCTGCTGGCTGGCCTGTCCTCCTCCAGGAATACAACTTTTAAATTAGCTGTTGAAATAAGCTGCTTTAACTTGTGTGCTCTACACTTCTAGGCCTGTCATTCCTTTCCCTGCTATCCAGGAGCAGGGCGTCAGGAAATGGTGGGTGACTTTGTAGGGAGCAGGTTGGTGCAGGCCAATAGTTTCCATCAGATTTTCAAAGCACTGGGAAATGAAAAGCCGGTTAAGAGCCGCAGTCCTAGAGCTTAACAGTTTCCAGTCCTGTAAAAGCAGAGCGGAGGAGAGGCAAGGCAGCTTGGTGTGTCGCTGATCCTTCCTCTGTGGCTTTCCTGACCTCTTCTGACATCCTATCCTTCTTCCTTCTCTTGTTCCCATCACGTCTTTATCCGGTTGGCCTCACCCAGGCTATACCAGTGTCAGCAGCCTGAAGTTGCCCCATCCCCAGGACCAGGGAATCTCTGGCTGGCAGCCCTGGGAGGACTGCAGTGGATTCAGGCTGGGCAGGGAGGGCTTTTTCCTGCCTCGGGTTGCCCTGTGGATCTGGTGCGGCTGCCCTTGGGTTTAACCCCTGCTCTCAGAGTCCTCCCTAGGCCTTGGTCTTACAAGTCCTCCAGGAACCCTCCAGAAAAGCCAGCTGGAGCTCAGAAAGTCTCATTTCCCGGCCATTAGACCATGACTGGTTTCAGAAATGTATCGTTTGTCCACTCACACAGTCCAAGGTGGATGTCCTGCCCTGCTGGAAACATCTCAAAGTTCTGAACTGCTTTTATATAAACTATCCCATGAGTCCATACCACAGTGGACCCCATAAAACGTGCAGAGCACGAGAGAGAGTCTTCTGCCTGTTCTGCTGGGAGCCTTGGTTTAGAGAATTAATTAAGCTCTCCCGCCAAGACCACAGTGACTCAGGGGAGTGTTTGCCAGCTTAGCATGATCAACAGAAAACAAAAGCAACACCCTGTGTTGAGAGTCTAAGAAGCCTACACAGACCCAAGTCTGCTGGCATGACTACCTTACATGCACTTTGTAGTTCCTGGCTGCTTTTAGAGCCACCAATTAGTTCTGGGTTTAACCTGGGTCCCCCAGAGCTTGAGTTTTTGTCAATTCTTTATTTATAGTTTCTCTGTCGAGGCCCGCCGGCACTTCCCCATTTTCTTAGAGCAGTCACGGTTGACTTCAGTTCTTAAAATGGAATTGTGGTATGCGAGCTGGAAAGAACTTTGGGTGACATTACTCAACAGGCAAAGAGCCAAGACTGAAATTCAGGACACTGACTTAGGGACCCGTGTCCTCTCAACAGAACACCACTGTTTGATAACAGCCCAGACCACACACATCAGGACCTCCACTTGGAAGGTCCAGGGTCGTTATGACAAACATGTCCTGCCTAGCTGCAGATCGGTCGGATGCTGGGAGTTGTAGTTGTTGTTATTTTAGAAAACGGAGACACAAGGAAAGTTCGTGAACAGCACAGATGCAGGTGTCGCTGCTGGGGTTCTGAGAAGAAGAGAAAGTGAGAGTTGGGGGGTCTTCCTTCAGAATCCCAGCCTGCAGAACTCTTAGCAACACAGACACACAGGGTGCCCCCAAGGGGAACAGAGCTGAGCACCTTTACCAAGAACCACCCAGGGAACACAGGCCAAGAAGCTGAGATCTCATTTGTATTGCAAAGTCCTCCTGGCAACAGTGTTGTGAACACACTGAAGGGGGCTGAAGGGAAGAGGTGATGGTGGTTCATAAAAGAAGGAATAAAGACGCATGGGTTGTGGTGACCTTCAGAAACAGGAATGGAAAGCTAGAAAAGACTGGAAATGCACACTAGCTGTTCCTGTTGACTGCCCAGATATGAGGACTAATCGGGTATAGAGAACAAAAACGAGTATGTGCCCTCCAGTGGGCACCTGGGTGTGCATTGCACTGCAGGCTATGAGACAGGTTCACGAGGATAGAAAGAGCAAGGAAGGGGTGGGTGTAGGGAATAGCACTTAGCCCCTGCCAGATGGGAAGGATCTGGGCAGTTAAGTAAGCATCCATCCTTGGGGTGTTGACCTGTTTCAGTATAGGGAGGACTGGAGCCAGGGCTAAAGGTCTGCAGAGTTTAAAAGACTTGGCAAACTGGGAACTGGTTGATCTGTATCTCAGGTCTGGTTCTGCCGTGTGGCTCTACAGAAGTCATTATCTCTCAAGGGAGCATGCAATGATTATCTCTGTTTGAAGTGAGGTGATCTGTGAAGTTCTGGTGTTCCTGAGATCTAAGGTGATTTAGGTTTAGGACAATGACTAGGGACTTTCAGGTGCCTTTGGAGGGGGCTGTGAGGAGCAGGGCATTTTTTTTTTTCTAGGCTGATTTGATTTATTTTCTTTTTTTTTTCCATACATTGTTTTGTTTTATTTTTTCCATTCAAGAACATAATTAAAGATAAAAAAATTTTTTTTTCCTTTCTTCCCCTTCTCCCAGTCCCCTCCCACTACCCCCCACCCCTCCTCCCTCCCCCTTCTTCCTTGAAAGAGGGCATGGTGCCGAGCAGGGCATTTTGAAAGCTGACAGTAAGATTAATTCCTTACTGAGGCTCCGCTCCTCAGCCTTGAACGGGATGAATCAGGCAAGCACTCACCATGTTTAGACAGGTGGTCCTCAAGTGGCGTGATCAGGATGCTCATAGGTTGAGTCTGATCCTGGATTTTAAGACAGGGAAGACAGATACAAAATCAAAGCGAAGATAGTAGGCTTTGTTGTGTTTTTAGCTATCAACTAAGGAGTCGGGGACAGGTAGCAAAAACAACTTCTAAGTAGCTGGAACAGCATGACTTGCCTCTGAATGCTCGCCCCTCCAGTGTCTGCTTGTCTCTTTTCCTTGAGACATAAATTTATTACCAATGGAAATCTGGAGGTAAAAACAGATGACAAACCTAGACAATTTGAGGAGACAAATAGACATAATTTGGCCTGATAGATGACTGGAGGGACCGTCCTTGTCCATCAATCAAACTCCTTTAAAACCCATGTACAAAAGAAACCCAGCAACCTGCCAGCGAGCTGGCCTGGGCCCGTCAGACCACAGGGATGGGGAGGAGAGGGACACGTTAGAATGGGCCATACAACTGCTCAAGGTGATGCTGAACTGTGAGACCACAGGGATGGGGAGAAGAGGGACACATCAGAGTGGGCCACACAGCTGCCCAAGGTGATGCTGAACTGTGCCATAAAAGCAGCAATTCTACATTTACCAGTTGCTTTTATGTTGGAAAGTTTTGCTTGGTTTTTTTGTTTGTTTGCTTTAAGAAATGGATTTGAAAGCCAAAGAATCTTAATTTATAAGACATTGGAGAGATGCCAAGATGTTAAAAACCCATACAGGCACAAAACATGGTGTCTTTGGGTTTAAATTTTTCACCCCGAAGATACCTCTGAATTTATCCACTTTTGTAAGTAAATCCCCATTGGAAGCACTGTAAGGCTACATGGTTAACACACATGATTTTGGTTTTCCAACAAATTAGATAGAACTCATTTGAGGAAAGGAAGAAATTTCCTAGCTGATGCTTGCTTGGCCCCACACACCCCACTCCTACCCTCAGTCTCCACAGACCCAGCTATAGTATTCACTGACCAGCTCTGTCAGATGCCCACGGCTGTATTAATATCTTCATTTCCCCAATGTTCCCCTGACTGAGATTAAGGCTCCCCCTCCTGGGACTAAAAGACTTCTCATTCAAGAGTGGAAACTTCTAGACATGGACTGGTGTTTACCACTGAAAGAAGCACACTGCCCTACTTCAGCACTATGCCACACAACCTCATTCCTGTGGGTTTCTGGGCTTGGAGCCCACATAACCCTTGAAATGGTGCAGCCAACCAGCTGCTCCAGAAGAGGCAGACCAGTCCCTCGGCACATGGACCAGCAGAGAGCTGGCATTAGAGACAGCCCCAGAAATAAGATCAGACTTTGGTTCAACACCTGGTCCCAGAGCCATTTCTTCACCTGTAAAATGGAACAGTAGCATTGGGCCCATTGCATCATGTGGTAATTAAATGGTAAGAATGGGGCAGGAGAGAAGGTTCAGTTGGTAAAATCCTTGCCTTGTAAATGTGAGGACTAAGTGGGGTCCCTGGCAGATGTGTAAAGATGGTGGAAGTGAGATGGTGCATGTTTGTAATCCCAGAGCTGGGCTTGTAGAGACAGGAGAATTCCCAGGACTTGCAATCCAGCCAGTCTCATCCAATTAGTGAGATCCAGACCACTGAGAGACCCTGCATTAAAAGAAGGTAGACGGAGCCGGGTGGTGGTGGCACACGCCTTTAATCCTAGCATTCGGGAGGCAGAGGCAGGCGGATCTCTGTGAGTTGGAGGCCAGCCTGGTCTACGGAGCTAGTTCCAGAACATAGGGCAGGTTCCAAAGTTACAGAGAAACCCTATTTGGAAAAACAAAACAAAACAAAATTCCTGGGATGACACCCAAGGATGTTCTCCAACCCCCACATATGTGCAAGCATGCACACACACAGCATGTACACATACACACTAAAATAAAATAAAATAAATAAATAACAATTCATACTGAGTGCTTTGTACAGTGCCCCGGTCCTAGCAAGGTGGAAGCAAAGGCCATATAAAAGTAAGAAGAGTCTCAAAGTGACAGGGGCAAGCATGCTCTTCCCAAGCCTTCCCAGCCTCAAGTGCAATGGGAAGCTACTGATAGATCTGGCCAAGGCAGAAACTCTTCAGTGATAAAGACCCTGAGTCACTAAGCTCCATTTCCAGTCGTTCCTGTAGGATTGCTTTAGGAGTGCTGTGTGACCCATAAGACCAAGTAATGATGCGTGTCACTGTATCTCAGCATCTGTCCTAAAGCACAAACAAAAAATACCTTAGCAGGGGAAATCCTTCTGATTGTGGAGGTGAAAGGGCCTGAGGCTTACAGAAAATCAATCTTCCACTTCGAATCTTTAAAAACATTTAACTTAATTTGGATGCAACTAAACATTTAGATTAGAAGTCGAATCTCTGCTGTGGTTCCCAAACTCTCTGGTGTCACAGAATTCTCAAGTCACTCTAGGGGACTAACACTGCTTGTTCCTGTAATTAGGGGAAGAGAATTCTACCTGGGTGGTGTCATGAATGGATTTAATCCCAGCATTCAGGGAGACAGAGGCAGATGGATCTCTGTGAGTTCAAGGCCAGCCTGATCTACATAAGCACATTTCAGGCTAGCCTAGGCTGAATAACGAGACCTTGTCTCTACAAAGAAGAAGGTGGCCAGGCTGCTCACTGTTCTCAGGGCTCCTTGGGCTGTGATATGGAGAACAGGAGAAATGGCAGAGGTCTGTTGTCCGATGATAGGAAGCAGTGTTTCTAACGGGAACTCTGTATGTGGCCGGAAGCTTCCTGTAATCATTAATAAATTAAGGCTCCAGTGTAGGAGCCTATGTCCTTTTCCCGAATGATGTCTCCCTGTGACAGCATCGGGAGCTTGCTTGGGAGCTGAGGCTGGTGGCTTGGTACACAGTATCCTCTGGGTCTCGGTAGGGTCTCCATGGAAGAGCTTTTGAACAGAGCTGCCTTTCCTCATTCATCCGTCTCTAACAGTTGATTCATAATACCAGCTGGCCACCTTGCTTGCTCAGTGGATTCCACCCCCGACTTCTCTGAGCATCGCTATATGCCAAGGCCCCTTGTATTTCCCTGTGGTTGACACACCCAGCATCTTCCCTTCCACCTTGTTCAAAACCATCAGTTGCCCACCAGGACATTCCTAAGCCTGCGACAGGCACTGAAAGTCATTTAATGCATATTTATTACAAATCTCCGTGGTTATAGAGATGATTATAAAACCCCTACCCTGCCCTCAGGAATCATGGGGGATTAGGAGGGTGGGGTGAGAAGCAAGCCCTCAGACTGCTGCAGGGCAGCAGAATGCCACCAGACGTTTGGTCAGGATGCTAACTCACCATTTTACAGAATATTCTTGGGTTTCTAACCACATCACCTGCGGAAGTCCTGGTGATATCCAGATATATCTGGTGCTCTAGTAAATACCTATTAGATTGGAGCCTAGTCAATATTTTGGCTGTTGAGAACAAATAAAAACCAACATGGTTTCAAATAAAAGTAGGGCAAAGCCCACGGGACCTGCTCACGGTTTGGACGTGGTTGGAGACAGAAGGATGAGGTCAGTGGTGGTGTATGGGTTTCTGAGTTGGGTAGCTGGCTAGATAGTAGTCTAGAGAGGCTCATATTTGGTAAAGAGTAACAGGAAGCATCCTGGGAGCAGGCATAGCTGAAACATCAGCCAGGTCTAGCAGGCATCTATTGCTGAAGGTGAGAAGCAGCCATCTTGTCACTGTTGAGCCTTCAGATGGATGATTTGCCTGTGCACAGGGTCCATAGTGAAGATGAAGGAGCATGCTGACCCCCTCTAACTCATGGGCAGAGAAAGGGAAGAAGGGGTGCTGTGAGCACACAGTTGGGGTAATGGAGTAGATAGAGGCTCTGGGCCCTTTCGTGAGCCCTTGATACCATGCTTTCTGGGTCCACAGAGGGCTGGGAGCTTCAGATCCAGCAGCCATCATGAACTCAGCGTCTGCAGAAGACATGAGAAACAGACCACGGCAAACAGCTCGGTGTGCCTAAAGTTTCCGTCACACTTTGCCAGTCAAGGCAGTTTTGAGCAAGACACAATTCCAAGGGAAACGGCTTCCAGGCCAGGCTTTGCGAGAGCCAGGTGCCTCCTGGAACCCACAAGACTCATTGGGTCATCCTTGGCTGTCTTTCCTTCTTCTATTAAGAGAGCCTCACATCTTGGCTTGGCAGATTTAAAGATTTCTGAGCTAAAATTAAAAGCCGGACCCTGTGGAAATGGGCCCCATGGCGTAAGACCTTGTCCTCTAGAGGCTTCTAGATGCAAATGGCTCCTCTTCACATCGCATGTGGCTCTTGCTGAGAGCCATCTCCCTACAGCTTAGAGGTTTCATCTCTACACAGGCCCTGCAGAGCCGGGTTCCCTACTGAAGGCAGATGCTGGCCCCGTGCGTGTTTATCAGCTGCTGGCTTCTACTCTCCCGTTTTCTACACTCAGCTGTCAAGCAGAAAAGGTGCTGCTTGAAATAATAGCTTCACAGTCTTGGGGAAAGTCTGGCTGGTTCCCATATGCTTTCCCTACTTTTGCGCTCTTTTTTTTTCATATTCTTTTATTTTTTTCATTCAAAAAAATTTACACTTCCTCCCCTTCTCCCAGTCACCTCCCGCTCCTCCTGCTTCCTTAAAAGAGGGCATGGTACCCTGCTCTGTGGGAAGTCCAAGGCCCTCCCCCCTCCATCCCGGCCTAGGAAGGTGTGCATCCAAATAGACTAGGGTTCCAAAAAACCAATACCTGCAGAAGAGATAGGTCCCAGTGCCATTATTGATGGCTTCTCAGTCTGCCCCCATTAGTAGCCACATTCAGAGAGTCCAGTTTGATCATATGCTCGTTCAGTCCCAGTCCAGCTGGATTTGGTGAGCTCCCATTAGATCAGGCACACTGTCTCGGTGGGTGGACCAGCCCCTCATGGTCCTAACTTCCTTGCTCATCTTCTCCCACCTTCTGCTCTTTGACTGGACCTTGGGAGCTTAGTCCATTGCTCTGATGTGAATGTGGGTCTCTGTCTCTATCTCCATCCATCGGACGAAATTTCTATGGTGATGATCAAGATATTCATCAATGTGACTATGGGATAAGGCTAGTTCCAGCACCCTCTCCTCTGCTGCCCAAGTACCTAGCTACCTGGGATCCCCTCTAGAGCCAAGTATCTTGCCAATCCTAAAATGACTCCCTTAGTGTAGATATCTTATTCCCTTCTCCAATATCCACCTTTCCTCCATCTCTCCTTTGGCGCTCTTCACCATGCAGACCTACCATTGTATAGACCGCAGACTGATGACTTGGAGAGATGGTGCTTGCTTGTTTAATTTTTGAGTACCTTGTTTTTAGGATCACAGAAAAAGTGAAAGGAAAACACAGGAGTTCCCATGTACCCGCCATGCCCTAGGCACAGCCTTCCGTCATCCATATGCCTACCAGAGTAAGCGTGTGTGTTAGGACTGACACTCCTTTGTTGACATACTGTCAGAGTTCATGGCTTATATTTGAGATTAGAGGCCCTGCAGTCTTGAGCAAATAGCCAATGATATAAGAGGTATCTATTATCACCCAGCAGGTTTTCATGGCCCTAAAGATTTCCCGCACTCTGCCTGTCTTGCCTACTTTCCCTTAGTCAGAGTGAGGCGGTTTTCATGAAGGTGTTAGGTGACAGTGTGTGCTAGTGAGGAACTCCCAAGGCCACACCAATGTAATCACTTTCCTTAAGTATCTCTATCTTATGGGCCATTGGCTCTGTCACCAGGCCACTGAGCTCTGAAATTTTTCCCTCTTCAAAGTGACTGCTTCTTGCTCATGCTGCTTGCTGGCCAATGTCCCCTGCATTTCCTAGACTGCCACCCTCACCCAGGTGTCCTTGTGCCTTTTCAGCTAGTGGCACGGAGGGGGCTGGATCCTAGTGGCCCATGGAACTTACCGCCTTGGCCACTTCTGTCACGTTTTATTTATAAAGTCACACTCGACAACACCATCCCTTTATGTTTTGTGAAGCCCATACAGAGAGATAAAATATGGAAATTAGGTAGGCAGGAAGCTAGGGAAAGAGCCTGCTGAGGGGCTAAGTCGAGAGCTGAACATCACCCAGCTCACAGCAGGCGGTCTGACGTGAGTGGGTTCTTAGGATGACACGGAACAGTCGGTCTGCATAGAAGATCAGCTAAAGAGTAAGAGAAAGCTCTTTGCCACCTCTGCGAGAGGAAGAATAGATCAAAATGCATTGCAGACGTTGTGTGAAGTTCCCAAAAGGAGAAGCCATAGGCTTGTGCTTAGGCACAGGGGACTGATGGCATCCCATGCCCAAACCTAGCTTGCTGCCCATCGTGAAGGACCACAGGCAGCAAGTATGCTAGGAGATGAAGGACGTCCAAAGGCCTGGCCTCAGGGCTAATCACTCTGATGCTGGCCTGGCTGCCCCTGCACACAGTCTCCCATCTCTTCGTGCCTCATTTCGTATGTCTTTGAGAAAGAATAGTGACATCATTTTCCTGACAGGAATAAATTAGTGTCTGTGATGAGTTTATGTTAAGTGTTTATAACTGAGATGGGGGAACAAAGGATTGTCCCTCTGTCCTGCCCTAGACCCATTATGACTCTCTCTGGAACCACTCGCTTTATCAGGAGGCCACCCAGTGATGTACCCAGCCCCAACCCAGCCCAGTTCTTGTCATCGGATGATGTTGGCACCACTTAATGGGAAAATTGTTCTGTGAACACAAAAAATTAAGATTTTACTTCTGAGTCTAAGAGTGTGTGCTACTGTTTCTTTAAGTAACCATTTGAGGGGAATTCACAGCTGGTGTTTCCAACACCTGCCTTCTGTTGGAAGCATGATTATGTTCCTGAAATGTCTCATTGTTAATAAGAACCTCTCTGAGCAGTCCGTTTGGAAATAACATAATATGATCTTGTTTTTGCTATATTATTGGAGTATTGTGGGAGGGAGGGGGCTCCCTCATGTAAACAGATATTTTATTAATTAAATTCCACTTTTCTTTTTTCTGCCTCTCATTTCAGAACGGTTTGACCACCACTGTCCCTGGGTAGGCAACTGTGTGGGGAAAAGAAACTACAGATTTTTTTATATGTTTATTTTATCCCTGTCTTTTCTGACAGTCTTTATATTTGCATTCGTTATCACCCACGTCATTCTTCGTAAGTATGCTGCCGAAATCAGATTCCGTATGTAACCATTTGCCCGACTTTGGCTTTTCTGAGTTGATTTTGATTTATAATTTTTGATCATTTCTGGCTTTCTCTTCCTTCTCTTTCCCCATCCCCCTCCTCACTTCCAGCCTGCCCACTCTGATTTTCACTTTGCCCATCCCTCCTCATCCCTCCCTCTTTCCTCAACCCCATCCCTCAAATGGCAGTGTCCAGGTGACAACTGGACCACTTAGACTAACAGGACTTTCCCCTTGACATGCATGCCCTCTCCAACCCCAGTGATGTCCACTGGGGATCCCCTGTAAGGTTCATCCCTCCATTTTGCACAAGGAACTACAAGCATACTGACAACCATTGAATACTGAGTCTATTTTCCTTATCTACTGCCCCATGGTTTGAATATATACATCCCCAGAAGAAGAATATGGCTGGGGACAGATACTGGGTTTTCTCATACACATTCAGTGAGATACTCAATTCTCTGAAAGAATATGAACAAACAACCTCTGACATATAAAGTGAGATTTGAGTGTAAATGATTTTACTATATTTGCATAAGAAATAGGCATTTTTTCCATCGCTATTCTGAAGTTCATACTGCGTTTCTTTTGTCTCTTAGTCATTCACTTTCCCACAATGGGAAATGATGAGAAAGAAGCTAATTGGCTTTGAACCACAAATGTAAGCCTTTAAACTTTCATTAGCAGCGTGTCACTGCCCACATTAGCGAGCAGGTCTGCCTTTCACCCATTCCTAAAGCATAAGCGCCCATTAGCAAGCACACAGCCTCGCTCTGGTGTGTCTCTGGAAGTATCTAAGCCGAAAAGCTTTACTTTCTTCTCCTGCCAGCACGGATCTCATGAAAGGAGCAGGATTAGGCCCCTTTCCCACTTGTTCTGTTCCGGTGGCTTCATCCCTGTCCGGGCTGGGGAAGAAGGGTAGAGAATGGCTCCCATTGGTCCCTGCTCCCATTGGTCTCCATAAGCGTCAGTCAAAAGGGTGGCCGCTCCATTTGCTACTTGAAGGCTGACCGTGCTCTAAACTGCATCGTCTTGGGCTATGATTCTTCTGTCCCAGTGCGCACAAATCTGAAATACACTCCTGAGAATCTTGAGTTAGTGAGTTCATGAGAAATGACTAGGCCCCATCAGAGTCCTCGTCCATGCCAGCTGGCGCTGGTGCCAAGGTATTTGCAGAGACCCTTTTTCTCGGGGGGTTTTCTGAATCCCAAAATGGCAGAAGTGGAGCCAGGAGCCAGTCTGTGGGTTCATGCACGAGAGCAGCGAAGAGAAAGCCAACAGTGTTAGGCTCTGTTCTGAAGGAAGCAGTCGTTCACACGGACAGGGAGAGCACACACATCTCAGAAGTAGTGGTTTAGCCATATTTCTTATAAAAAAAGAACCCTTGCAAATCAATTTAAAAAATCACACATTCAAATTTAACCAGACCCTGTCTGTACAGCACAGCGAATTTCTTCATGGTTCGAATCAGCATGGCGTAAAATCTACCATCCTTCCGGAAATTTCTAAATGTTTTCATTTCACACTATCGGATTATATTCCTAGCTTCAGTCCTGCATCTTAGAGCTTTAGGGTTCGCTTTCACTTGCTCAGTTGTGCATATAAATGGCAGGAAAACATGCGCACACACAGCACAGTTCATCACTGTCCCTCACGCTCGTAGCCTCACAAGGTCTCACAGTCATACCTGCTCACTGGTCTTCATGCACCTGCATTCTCATTCTCTCTCTCTCTCTCTCTCTCTCTCTCTCTCTCTCACACACACACACACACACACACACACACACACACACACACACACACACACAGTGAAGTCTGATGTCTTCCCAGGCTCAGAACAGTGCTCATCCCAATTCACCAGTGTATAAGTTTCATTTACCCTGGTTCCTACAAGGTGGGGTCTATTTTAGTCTCTCTTTGTTTTGAGGTTGCCTTTGCTAGTGGCCTGCAACTTGCCATTCACTGGCTGCACCCTGCTGGATGTGAGGGGAGTCAAGAAGCTTTAAACACCTGTCTTCCTATATTAGTAATCAATGCAATCCCTCTTGAGCCGCCCTCCCCACCACCTAGCCATCCTCGTGCCTCCACCGTGGGCAGTAGGCCCACAGGGAGGGAGTTCCTGGAGGAGAAATATGAAGCGAAGCTCCCTCTTCACCTTTGCACAGTGGGACATGGGTTGACAGTCACACAGAAAGACCTAGGACACTGATCCTCACTCACCCCTGCACACAGATAGTTAACCAGCACCAAGAAGCAACCCCCAAGATAGCACTGCCAAGACTTCCCCCTCAGAGGTCGGGCTGAAGAGATTGTTCAGTGGTTAAGGGCGCTTGCTGTGTTTCCAAAGGACTCCACTCGGTTCCTAGCACCCACACTGCCCAACAGTGTAACTCTAGCTCCAGCGGATCCAACTCTGTCTTCTAACCTCCACAGGCATACACACGTGTCATAGACACACACACGCACAAACAAACAAAAATAAATCTTTAACATTTGCTTAAAGAGTGATGACAATATATAAAACAGAATCCCTGTCCTCATCAGATAAAGCTAAACTCAAATGATCACAGGACAAGGAAACACCTTCACCCAAAAAGAGTCAGTAAATGAACCCTAGCTTTGTTTACTATGTGTACAAGAAGGAAGGCTGTGGGTAACCAAGTCCCTAAGACCTCTACTGCCAAATGTTAACAGCTGTGGGCAAAACAGAAGGGATTATGAAGGATTCTGTTTTCCTGTTAAAAATGAGGAAAACAAAAGAGCAATCAAAGCTATAATTTATGGAAAAATATACAGACAAACATCTGCTTTCATTGAAAAAAATGTCCTGCAGATGTTGGTTCTAATTATGAATCTGCCATCTTCTTGAATGGCTTCAGTGAAATCACCATCTCCCGATCAATAAGCTGAGTGTCTTAACAGCAAAGATGATCGTTTAATTGATGTCTAGACACCTATTATTCTTACAGAGATGAGAACATTGAGCACGGGCAGGCATGAATGTCTGGATACTAAATGTTGGCTTCATTCCCACAGGTTCACAGCAAACGGGATTCCTCAATGCCCTTAAGGACAGTCCGGCAAGATATCCTTTCTGGTGGCTCTGTGGGGACCTTGCTTGTGGATTTCAGTATTTCACCAACCCCTATGCTCTTACCTCTTTATCACTCTGGCTTTGGCTTTTCTTCTCATAAATCTCATTCTTATTCATTCTGTAAGGCATTGGGAGCCTCACAGAATATTCACTTGTATGATAATTGGCATCTGAACATCGCATCTCCAGACACTCGTGCAGCCCTGTCTATAGACAGTCTTGTCGGCCACTCCCTGCCCTGGAAGCCAGCCGTGATTGGTGCTCCATCAGGTGAGGCTGAGGAGAAGCAGAGCTGTGAGCTGGCCTAAGCTCACCGTGATTGGCAGGTGCTGCTCGCCAGGGGTGGGTCTGTTTGGAGCGTGAGGCAGCAGCTGAGGCTCCTGGGCCACTTGAGAGACTTGCTGGGGACCTTGCAGCACTCTCCCGCAAGCGCAGTGACCTATACTGTCTCTAGACATAGAACTCTCTTCCACAAACCTGAAAAGTCAGACTCAAGCCATTTAAATCAGCAGGGACTATTTTCCACCGTATACACACTCCCAAGCAGTGTGTATATCTGGGTACCATGGTATTTTGAATCTTAAAAGAAAAAGTGTCTACCCATTAAGTGCTGAATAGGCTTCTGCTGGTTCGCTGTGGAATCAAAATGGACCTGCTGACCCAGCTCCTCAGGACTCAGCTCTTTTCCCTTCACATAACTGGGTAAATTGCATTTGAACTCTTCATTTTTCTCTTGAGTGATTTTTCAGAGGTGGTAGAGGACGCTACAACATATGTAAACATATGCTTTCTAAAGTAAAGGCACCCATGCCGTTGAGCCCTGGGCTGTGGACAAATGAGGTAGTGGAGATATTTAGATAGATCTGTAAACTGTGCATGTGTGTGTGTGTGTGTGTGTGTGTGTGTGTGTGTGTGTGTGTGAAGCTGGTTACCAGGGCATCTTCAGTCGCCAGCTGATAACTCATTACTGAGTTCTGTATGGTGGAAGGAGACTGGAGCCATACAGAAATGAGCAAAGGGGGGGTTGAAGAGTAAGTTACACATGTCCTATCACCTATTAGTGATCCAGAAAACCGAAGTTAGCAAGAAGAAAGGATGGTTCGTGGAATCCAGTGCTCACCTGAGCTGCTAAGAACAGGTTCAAGGAGAAATGGCATCCTTTGTTCTACTCCCCAACACCACCAGGTGACCAGCTCCCCTACAGCCAGTGCCTCTATGACTGCCAGCTTTGGTGGATCTTAAGTGAAGTTCACCTGTGTCTTTCACAGCATCAGTCCTGCCTTGTGGCAATGGGTCTCACCCTTCCTAATGCTGTGACCCTTTAATACAGTTCCTCATATGGTGATGACCCCCAACCATAAAATTATTTCCTTGCTACTCCATAACTGTAATTTGCTACTATTGTGAATCACAATGTAAATATCTGAGATGAAGGATGTGCGACCCCCAAAGGGGTCATGACCCACAGGTTGAGAACTGCTGTCTTACAAACCCCAACCCTAAGTCTGGACACCAGCACATAGTGGGTGAGTCTGACCTGTAATACTGCCTGCTTACAGACCTTTGACTGATGGCAGTGCTGCCTATAGTCCTCTTTTCTAGATCTGCAGGCTTCAGAACAGGGCTCTGTTACAAAATGCTTGGCCAAACTGCTCAGGCTTATTACTAGTTAGCTCTTACTTCTAAATTAACCCGTTTCTACTCATCTATGTTTTACCACATGTCTCCTGGCTTTACCTGTGCTCTAATACACCTTGTTCCTCCAGTGGCTGGCTAACATCTCCCCTGACTCTACCTTTCTCTTTCCCTGTACCTGTATTCAGTTTGGCTTTCCTACCTAGCTATATTCTGCCTTGCTATAGGCCAAAACAGATTTTATTATCGGCCAATGAGAGCAACATATATTCACAGTGTACAGAGGATTATCCCACAGCAATTCAGAATGGCCTCATCCGAGGTGACAAGCCAATACACGACTACTTTTCTCTTCCTCTGTGAACATCTGCAGATCTGGGTGCTTAAAGTGGGGGGGGGGCAAGGCACAGCGTGGTGGGAAAAAGCATCATAGTGAGATTCATCGCCCGAGGACGGATGAGAACAAGGAGGGGAAAACAGTGGTGATTCTGAGGACGTGTTTTATATTTCCCATCTCTGTGACAAAGTAGCTCCTCATGATGAAGTTCACTGAGGCAGGAGTTTGTGGTCAAGTCTCACCTTGGCAGAACAGGAAACAAAACCAGGACCAGAAGCAGAACCCTCTCCTTCAAGCCTGTCCCCAGTGACCTATGCCTGCCATTTAAGCCTCAGGTTCCCCAAATTCTCAAACCTCCCCAAACAGTGTCACCAACTGGAAACCAAGCTGTAAGGGACATTTCACATTCAAAGCCCAATAGAAGATTGTGCCAGGGTGCCATGGCAACAAAGGGTTGCAGGAGACAACTGAAGAGAAATGGTGAGTTCTGGGTTGGTTATAAAAGGAATCTCAGATATCGATTTCTCTCTCTCTCTCTCCACATGCACACGCACACACACGCACGCACATCTTTGTCACCCCACTGTAACTTCAGGATCCTCTTTTGTTACCTGCGGGTCCAACAGAAGGAGGGAAACCTGTAGAAACTCACAGAAAATACCACTGGTCAGGCCTGCCAGGGAACCATGTGGTAACACTCCTCCCAGACTCCTAATGTGTTCAAAGGCAGAAACACTCAGGAACATGTGCAGGGATACCAGGATGCCCTGGGAATCCTTGAGGAAGCTCCCAGAGAGGAGACCCTGTCATTCACAATCACATTAATGTAGCATGGCATTAATGTCCCATTAAAGGGATTACAGTCATTTTTAATCATGGCTTATTATTCAGTGCTCCCAAAATGAAAAGGATTTCCTGTGGTTGGTAAATCAAATGGCAATTGATTCAGCTTTCCCCTGGAAAGCCTCTTTATCTCCAATTTGCATTCATTGCGATGCTTACCTACCTGAGAGGCACCCACAGACTAATGGGCATTGGTCTATTTTAATAGAATTTACTAGAAGGTAGGCAGAAAGGAGGACACCCTGTGGCATAGTGGGAAAATGCTGAAGGCAGCATAGGCTTTTGATAGCCCATCCATGCTGATAGGAGTTGATGTCCAAAAGACCACAAGAAAATACAGATATCCTTAGTGCTGTCTATAGCTGCTCCTGTGCCAGGAAATCCAGTGACATCCCTGGTGGCACCTAAGCAAGAACCACATTCTCCCCACGCCAGCCCTGTTCCACACAGAAAGAGACCAATGTCTTCCCACCCACCCACCCCCCAGCCAATGGAGCAAAGGAAGCCTGAAGCTTGAGACCCCAGCTACGCTGCACAACATCACAATGTTGGGGGTGAGCTGATTAATGCTGAAGTTCTAAAATAGTTCCAAAAGAAATATGACAGGAAGAAAGTGAGGGTTTCCCTGGCCCTCCCTTGTATGGGACTCCTTGTCAGTTTCCGTATGTCCTTCCAGAAAGTCTTCATGACGTTGGAATACACACTTGCGTGTGGCTAAGGGGTTGCTGTGTCTTACAAGGACACTGCTCTTTGCATTGTTCTACGACTTGATTTTGTTTCAAAATATTACCTGGAGATAAATCTACCTCATTGTCTTTTTAACTATTTTCTAAACCCCAAAGTATGTATAGCCAGGTGTTCTTTGGGTGAGCATTTACATTTCTTCCTTTATCTTCTGTTCCAAAGGTGAGGTTGCAGAGCCCAGTGCAGGGTCACATACCTATAATCCCAACAATCTGGAAGTTGAGGTTAAGGATGCTCGATGACCATGGCAGGCTGCGTACAGAGGAGGGAGGAGAGTGGAACTGGTGTCCAGTAGGGATATTGACAGTAACATGGTTTTTACCTAAAGGGTTCCCAAAAGCATCTTGGGAATGCCTCAGAATCAAGCATCTGTTTCCCTACCACTAACTTTGAATTTTGCTCCATGATTGTGCTGTGAGCCGTGTCGGAACGCATCCCATCTCATTGTGGCCCCTTGCTCTGATGACTAGAAATGCCTCCCCATGCCCTCAGTCCATAGTGGTTTCCCATTGTTCTTGTCACCTAATGGCCTTTAGCGCCCATCTGTCAGAGTCTGTTTCTTAAAGGCTCTAGTTGGAAGTTTGGTTGAGCTCCTGGTCACTTCTACTGTGAATCTGGAACCTCCACACGCAGGCGAAAAAGGTTTGAGATCAGGGCTGTGGTCAGATGAACCTGTGACAGAGATCTGTCACTTCCCCTTCTTACAGGGTCAGTCGTTCATGCAAACTGCCACAGTCATAGGTGGGTGGCCAGCTGTGCTTTTCTGCCTCTAGGTAGAGTCATCCATCTGATAGATGATGAAGGAGCCATTCCTATGAGGTGCACCTGCTTCAGGATAGTCTGCTAGGCAGATACAGCTGCAGGCCACCTACGGTCTCTTATGTCTTAAATGGTAGACAACCCTGCACAGTCTCTCTAATGAGAACAATGGGGTTCACACTTGAAGCCCCACCTAGAAGTGATCCAGGGCCTTGGAAATGGCAGAAAGGACAGGGCCCATGCAGAGCCCCTAAATGTGATCCCTTCCTGGCCCTTCAGAAAACCTGGTTAATAAGGAAACCCAGCAGCATGTATTTCCCACTCACCCACAAAATAACAGCCAGTAACCGTCTCAGTCTCACCATCATGAGCACGGAGCCTGCGAACCTCGTGCTACTGCCTGGGCTTGGGGTCTTAGGAAGGGATACGTATTTCCCAGAAGTCCATGGACTTGGCTTGATTCTGTTCTGCTGTGGCTTGCTATGTGAGCCCTTAAAAGTGTCTTGGTCTCTGGGCTTCAGCTTCCTGCCTGGAACAAAGGGATTAGAAAAAGCCAGGGCAGCTTGACTCCGGGATGACTCCAGGCTTCTGTGTCTCCATGGTGCAGAGCACTTCGGGGAAGTTTTCTTTTAAATTACTGAGATTATAAGAAAAATCGTTTTTCTGGGCCTCTTTGTGAGGAAAGATCAGATGCTGAAGACATAGCTCGATGGTCTCCCACTGTTTATGATTATCCCCAGCCTGAAGCATCCTTAGCCACTTTGCCTGGCTCTCACCCAAGTTTCTGCAGTTACTTCTCCCCTCCTTCATCTTTCCCCTCCCCCCTCCCGCCTCCTCAAGCGGAGCCCACAGAGCTGGTGCCTGCCCAGCCTTCTCTCTGAGTTCACCGGAGGGCTCTGCAGGGCGTCTATAGGCCAGCACTTAGAACATCACACTTAGTGCAGGCTCTTAGAGTTTGAGGGAATCCACAGCTAGCCTCTGGCCGAAAAGGAGCTGCCTGTTCTATTGGAGGCTGGGTTAGATGGACAGAGGCTGGCAGTGGAAATGATTCTCACCCGAAGCCATCCCTGATTCAGTCAGCAAACATCCAACTTCTGATTAAATTGACTCTCAATGGAATTTGTTTCTTCTCATTTTTATTTTTTAAAAAAATGAGCCAAAACGTTTTGCAACTTTGAAGAGAATAGCACTTCCTGATCTCGTTACTGGACATATATTTTGGACGTCAAGCTGCTGGGCTAGTGAGATATGTTGTTGGAATGCCTGTACCTGAACTTGAGATTAGGTATGAGGAGAAGTTTTCCTTTGGTTTCCACAGATGCCAGGTCTCTTACAAACAAGGTCCCTATCTCCCTGAACTGAGGTCAGCCAAGGACCACTGACCTTCAGCAAGAATTGGGAAAAGAACCAGCTAAAGATTCTTGTACTGGCCGGGCAGACTTCCAGCATTCAACTCTAAGCTGTGCTATCATTGTTAGGGTCTCATGTAGCCAAGGCTGGCCTCCCACCCTGTAGCCAAGGATTACCTTGAACTTCTGATCCTCCTGCATCCATCTTTGGATGTACAGCAATATCATAGGCATGTACCACCATGCCTGGTTTTCCACAATGCCAAAGATTAAATGAAGGGCATTGTGCAGGCTAGGCAAGCCCTCTACCCCCTGAGCTACACCCCCAGCTCAGCTCTGTTTCTATAGCAAAGTACTTCCTTGCTTCCAGCCTTGGTATCCTCATTTGTTAAATGGATGTGGTATTTGTCAATGAACTACTCTCAGGATTGAGTGAGTCAGCTCCTGTCTCCAGTGATGCAGCCATTGTTACACAAAAGCTTGCCTGTAGCTCAAGTTACAAGTCTTAGGCAGCATTATCAGCTGCATGGGACAGCCAAAGTACCTCGCTTTGTCCCTTGTCATCATCTCATTTTGTGACAGCTAAAAGCTCACAGAAGCACTGTGTTCTATTAACCAGTGAAGAAACGGCTTCTGAAGCATGGAACAGAGTCATATAAAAGTTACATTTTTCTAGGCTGGGGAGATGGCTCCATTGGCAAAATGCTTGCCATGGTAGCTTGAGTACCTGAGTTCAATCCCAGAATCCATGCATAGAAGCTGACACAATAGTGTGTACTTGTAATCTTGTACTGTGGAGGCAGAGACAGGCAGATTCCTAAGGCTCGATGAGCACCCAGCCTAGCCTGCTTAGCAAGTTTCAGGCCTGTAAAAAATCCTCACTCAAAAATTTTTTTAGAGGTGAACGGCACAGAATAACTCCCAAAGTTGGACTCTGACTTCTAAAGGCACATAGGTGTACACACAGAAACACATGCATACCCAGAGAGAAACACAGAGAAATATACATGCATACACACAGAGAGAAACAGACACACATAAACACACGCACAACCACCATTTTTGTCGTTTCTGTAAATGCCTTCAATTCCTTGCCCACCAATCACACTGCCTCCTAATGGAAGCAGTTAATAATGCAGGTCACACTGCAAATGGGGTCGCCAGGCATCCACAACCCATTCACCTGTTTCAACTCTACCCTACTTTTGCTTGGCAGTTTTTGTGATTCATGTTTGAGCCTTCCTTCTATTTTGATTTCCCCATCATTCTAGCTGGGTTGAAAACCTGTTGATGCACAGGTGTTTCTGAGATTGATGTTGGACTCCCATATTATTCTCTTTTCTCCCCCAGACCGCATCTTTTCCCCAGCTACTGTGTCACTTCATCTCAAAGTCTCTGATCTTGTCCCTTAGCTGCATCAAGTTCTAACTAGTGTCACTGCCTCTGGGTCAGGCTCCTTCCCTTGACTTAGCCTCCTCTCTGGTCCCTTCATCTTGCTCTCCTGGACTCCACCTCTGCTTTGTAGCCAGTGTGGGACATGAAGTTTTCCTGAGTCATCTCCCAACCCTGATAGGTAGGAAAAGAAATGACATATGGGTGCCCTGGCCACTGGGATACATGAGTCATTGTTCCACACACTCATAGAGCTCCACCACAGCCATTTCCTGGAGGAAGCAGAGGGCTTCTGTGGCCCTGGCTAGGGCTTTCTTCCTTCTGTCTCTCTTGTCCTTTAGACCCTCCCCCCAACACCTGCTTCTCTAAAAGTGGATGTTGTGACTTCCTGTGATAGTGACTGTCAGCCCACAGGTCTGTTCTCCTTTTCCCATTTTATGTGAGACTCATGTCCCAAACAACAGCATCCATCATCACACGAAGGCACCGGGTAATATATTCAGCTCTGTCCTCGGAGGTGAATTATTTTCAACCTGGAGACATCAGCAGTGACACAGCACAGCCTGATCTATGTCCCTCCATCCATGGTTGCATAAGGAAAGCACAAGGTTTCTTTGCTTTCCCCAGTCTGTAATTCATTGCTAGGAGGAAGCAAGATGTATATTTAAACCCCAGATCTGCCCCAGGATGAATTGGTTTTTCCTGAGAAACATCTGTATCTTGTAAATAGACTCTTATAAACATTTGTGGGATGGGAAAATTCTCTCATCCTTTCAAATTACTGCATTCTTGGTTGATCAATGCCATCTGGTGAAGAAGGCCATACTGTTCCTTGCTTGGAGGTGACACATCACGTTGAATGCCTGACTTTCTCGCACAGTCCTGTCCCAGCACCGTAGCACAGTATCCTGTGCCAGGGATTATCTGTGGAGCTGGGCAGGGGTCTCAAAGAAGGAACACCCCAGCCCAATTCCACACTTAAGACTCACCCTCCAGTTCATAGGCATTAGCGCTTCTTACCTGCTTCATAAGTGGCATGAGACCAGTCAGTCCACAGAAGCAGGAGCTTCTAAATCTCAGAAGCCATCCTATGTGTTGGGGGGTAGGTGAGCTGCATATTGGGGAGACAGCCCTCAGCATTTAGAAGCTAAAACCAGAGGGACATTTAATCTTTAGTCCTTTCATTGAAGGTCTGATCCACTGTTAGCTTCCATCCATCCTTGGTTGCAAGTCAGACAGAGATGGTGAAGGTCAAAGGGGAAACTGCCCACTCTGTAGAAGTGAGTGATGCCCAGAGAGTGTAGCAGCCAGCCATTCCAGAGCTGTGGATGCCCCTCTGCATTGGGGGAGGAGGTGGCAGAAGGTCTATAGGAGACCGGAACTGAGCCCAGAACCCACCTGTGGGGTTTCAGCCCTTCATCTCCTGCTACCCCGCCTGTCGGGGAGCCACCCCGCCTGTCGGGGAGCCACCCCGCCTGTCGGGGAGCCACCCCGCCTGTCGGGGAGCCATGTGGATCCCGTTCTCCTTCTGCTGGTGTCCTTGACTCGGCCACTGTGCTGGAGGCCGTGGTGTGCTTCTTCTCCGTCTGGTCCATCGTTGGCCTCTCAGGCTTCCACACGTACTTGATCAGCTCCAACCAGACAACAAATGAAGACGTAAGTTCCCGACCGCAGCACGTGGGTATCTGCGTGGTTAGCCTCGGGGGAGAGAGGGGAAGTGAGAGATCAGGGGTCACCTTTTCCCCTACATCCCATCCAGCTGTGAGAACGTTGGGGACAGAGGAGGAAGTGGAGGCCCTATCAGGGTCCTACATGCATGTGTGGGGCATCTCTGCATCCTCCTACATTTTACCATGATGTCAGTCCTGTCCTAAGACAAGCCAAGTGACACCCAGTTCTGACCTGGTCACACTTCTCCAACCAAAGACAGACCATGGCAGGCTGGCATCTTGGGGTCTAATGGCTTCTGGAGGAAATTGTCCTGACCCAACGTTGAACTTTGAGTCCAGGAGTGTCTGCCTATGCATAATGCAGGTGGGGGAGGGGGAACAGGAACCATGTTAGAAACCCCTCCCAGCAGGTATCGTTCACACCTGCTCTTCACACTGAGATTTTGTCTGTCTATGCATGTTAAATGTTTCCGAGCAGATCCAATTTCCTTAAACAAAAGCTGAGGAAAATAAATGATAAGTAGATGCGATAAGGAACTGCTAAAACAGCGCATTCGACTTGGTAACTATGACTCCTGGAATCTGCAAGACAGACAGTTTTAACAAGAGGCTGCATTCTCAATCTCAAGTGGCAGTTAAGGAACCCGAGTTAATTTGTTTCAGTTAGCATTCACTTAATTACAACTTAGGGATGGGAAGGCCCGGCTCAATGGATAAGAGCATTTGCTCTGCAATCACAAGGGCCTGAATCTGATACCCCAGTACCCACATGGCCACACACGCCTGTAAACCCAGCACTGGGGCGGGGGTGGAGGGAGACACAGAGACAAATAGTACCTGTGAACTCACAGGCCAGCCTGCCTAGCTGAAGCCACAGGCTTCAGGTTCAGTAAGAGCCTCTGTTGAAGGCAACAGCATCTCTGGAGAGCATCAGGGAAACATGCCAGGCATCTCGTTCCAGCTTCCATATGTCATAGCACATACGCCACACACCTACTCCACGCAACACGCAATAAACAAATAAGACAGGGGGCAAGATATGAATGAAAGCCAGTCTCCACTGGTTTCTATTAGAACTTTTAGTAGCTCAGTATAATCTTAAACGAACATTTTTGCCCCTGAGGTTGCTACTTTCTCCCTAACCAAAGCTACTGTTTGAGGATATTTCTAAGTTTTCTATAAATGCTTGTTTTCCGCAGAAAAAGAACGCCTCAGCTTCTCCCAGTACTGTTAGTAGTGCTAGCGATGGCACCAGCGCCCGGCTGTGCTAGGCAGATGTTCTCCCACTGAGCTATAGCCCAGCCCTTATTTGCATCTTTCAAAGGCATCCCTGGGTCCAGTTCGCCAAATCCTTGGTGTCGGCACTCTAGACATTGTGTTACTGGTGTTCCTTCTCTTTCAGATCAAAGGCTCTTGGTCCAATAAAAGAGGTAAAGAAAACTACAATCCCTACAGCTACGGGAACATCTTCACAAACTGCTGCGTCGCCCTGTGCGGGCCCATCTCCCCCAGGTAAGAGTCGGTACAGGTCTCAGGAAAGCCGAGCTCAGAGACGATGCCTGGCCCCACCTGCTGGAGCTGGCCACACCCACGGATGACCCCCAGTTCCACTGTCTTCGGTGTGCTGCTTAGATGCACCCAGTGACACAGAAGCCTGGCTTCATTTGGTCATACTTCACTTCTTTTTGGTCTTGAACTGATTTGTGTCTGATTGGGAAGACATTTCCTATATTTCAGACTAGGAAACCAGAAGCATGTGACTTTGCTCATTACTGACTGACACTGAGCTTCTGGGATGACCTGGGACCTATGATTAGCATAATTAGGGAGCCAGAGCTGTGTGTAGGAAGCAACTAGAAGCCGTATAGAGATAAATGCTAGAAACCATATAGGGATAAACGCTAAAACTGAGGTGCAGACATGGTGCTCACCTAGTCCCAAGGGAGAGCTTGAGAAAAAAGAGTAGATGGTGTGTGGGATGACTGTGTGTGTTGCACGTGCACACACACACACATTTGCATCCTACATGCTTTGTATGTATCAGCTTTTGAAACGCGCATTCCATGCCTATGAAGTGGATACCATTGTCTTCTGTTTTATCATAAGTAAACTGAGGCACAGAATCTAAATAACATTGCCCAAGACTGCACAGCCAGCAAATGCTGGCTAATCAGGCCATCTGACCTTTGAACCAGTGTGTGCATTCCCAGGTCAGTATTGTACAAGTTCAAAATACAGCCAACATTTGATTGCTTGTGAGACACAAGAATAGAATACTTCTTAAGAAATTAAACCTTCATCTACTGAAGCACGATTAGTAAAAACTCAGGATGAGAAATTGGGGTTCATCCTGAAGTTCAGAAAAGCAAAACAGCCAGCCACTGGTACTCAGTCCAAAATGGTGATCCTGCCTCCAGGAATCTCACAATGAGATGGTGCCTGAGATCAATCTCCTCCCATTTTATATTCCTTTCTAGGGCTGGAATTAAAGGTGTGTACCACCCGGTTTCTATGACAAACAAGTATGGCTGCTGGGATGAAAGGTGCGTGTTAGCACTGCCTGGTCTATATGGCTGACCAGTGGGGCTGTTTTACGCTCTGATCTTCAGGCAGGTTTTATTTATTAAAACAAATGAGATTCCACTACAGTCTATAAATATCCATGGCAAGTGTCTAACTGAGTTTCTAATTGATTCGTGGTTCCTCTGTCTGGTCTCAAAAGTATAAAACAAAGAGAAAGCACCAAGGTGGCTGGGTAGCCTCCAAGGCATTTCCCCTTGTCCTGTAGATCTCACTGACTTGAGCTTGTGAGACGTACCTCTCCTTGCTCCTGCCAGTCTCAGCAAACCCTCATTAGCGAATAAGAGTAAGTGGGGGTAGGGGTGGACAGCCCTGCCATTCAACCAACCTAGAGTCAGACTGCTGTGTTCACAGCATGGTGGGACCACTGGATAACTGGAAATGGGTCCTCTCCCAGCTTTGGCCCAGAACGTTAGGAGTGCAGTAAGTCTCTCTCCTCCTGAATTAGGGGACTCTGGGGAGCCCCATCTACTCTTTTTTGTTTTATTTTGTTTTGTTTTTCAAGACAGTGTTTCTTTGTGCAACAGGCCTGGCTGTCCTGGAACTTGCTTTGTAGACCAGGCTGGCCTCAAACTCAGAGATCCACATGTCTGCCTCTCCAGTGCTGGGATTAAAGATATGCACGACCACCGCCCGGCTCCCCATTTACTCTTTGGAGACTTCTCTTAGGGAACAAACAGACAAAGCAGGCACAGCCCAGATGAGGTCAGGCCTTTCTTATAGGTACCAGCCCCTCATGAAGAGTTCCAGATCCCCCTGGACTGTCTTCTTGGGATCCTTTGGTCAGGAAATACCTTGGCAAGTCATGAATCACTAACCATCTTAGATTGTCTTTCTGTGAGCGTGGTGTTGAATCCTAGAGTAGGCCATAGAGAGGGCTTGGAGGAATATAAGAGCAAAGACCCAAACCATGGTTCCCTTAGCCAGAATACATGCTGGAGACCAGAAAAGGCACTGAAACTCCCTGCATCCCATCCACATCTCGTCCTAATCCTGGTCCTGGATTTGCACGTGGCCCTGTGCATATATTCACAGGTCAAAAACTTGTCATGACCAAACTAGCCTCCCTCACAACTGGATTGACTTGGTGTTTGTACTGGCTAGTTTAATGTCAGCTTGACACAAGCTAGAGTCATTAGAGAGGAAGGGCCCTCAAATTCCTCCATGAGGTCTGGCTGTAGGCAAACCTGTAGGACATTTTCTTAATTAGTGATTGATGCGGGATGATCCAGACCATTGTGGGTGGAGTCACCCCTGGCCAAATGGTCCTGGGTTCTCTAAGAAAACAGACTGAGTAAGTCATGGGGAGCAAGGCAGCAAGTAAGCAGCACCCCTCCATGGCCTCTGCAGCAGCTCCTGCCTCTGGGTTCCTCCTGCCCTGCTTGAGTTCCTGTCCTGACTCCTTTTGACGATGAACAGTGCTATGGAAATGTGACCCAAACCCTCCCCTCCACAAGCTGCTTTGGTCATGGTGTTTGATCACAGCAGTAGCAGCCCTAGCTAAGACAACTGGGTACTGGGAGTCTATTGCTGTGGTCTAAGCTGGCCGTGCTGTTTGCGGGAAGATTGTGAAAGGGTTTTGGAATCTTATGCAAGAAAGCCATTGAGTTCACTGCTTGATGAGTTCTGTAGGAGCCTGGAAGGTAAGAATGTTGAGAGTATGCAGACAATAGAGGCCTGGCTTGTGAAGTTTCAGAAGGAAGTTTAGACTCTTTCAGGGCCATGTGTTATTTTGAATTAAGTTCCTGTGGTTCTGGGTAGCTGGGGCTGAAGAGTCAGCTGTGATGAGCAAGATCCCAGTGCTGCTGAAATGAACCCTTCGCTTTGCTGGGACACTTGATGCTGGTCAGCTGGAGAGGAGAAATTAGTAGTGATTAAGAGACCAGCATCACTGACGTGAAACCTTCTTGGAAGTGTTTCAACGCACAAAAGCTGTACTGCAGAGATGGCCAAGGTTGTACCTTGCATGGCAGCCAAACTTGGTATCTCAGAGTCACCCAGGCCGTACTGGTTTTGAAGACATGAAGGGGTCATGGAGAGCAGCTGGGGCTTGGCACCGTGAGAGGCCAGGAGCGGTCATTGGTAAAAGTGTAGCCTCAGTAGCAGTTGAAGACCCAGGGTTGAAAGGGTCTTGCAGAGAAGTTGAAGCTTGGCACCATGAGGAGAACCTATGAGAGGCTATGGGTGAACGTGTAGCCCAGTTGCAGCAGAGACCCCAGTGTTTTGGAGATGCCAGTACCATGGGGTGACCACCAAGAACAGCAGCAGTGGTGGAGTGGAGCCAGCTGGAGCCTAGAAGGCAAGCTGTGTGCTGCAGAGGGCAGAGCCAGAAAAGTGGCCCAGGGCCCTTGGAGGAGCCCAGAAGATCATGAGTGAACCCCAGACACTGGACATTGAATTATTTATACTGTTGGAGTTTGGTTTTGCTTTGTGACTTGCCCTGGGTCTTGCCTCTTGAAGTGAGAAGGTATTTAATTTTGATTTTTACAGGAGCCCACAGCTGAAAGACTTTGAACTTTCAAAAGAGATTTTGAATTTTTAAGGAGAATAGATATTTTAGAGACTGAAATTTTAATGTGTTTGAATTTGTAAGGGATGTGGAACCTTTTAAAGTTATATCTTATATCGTGATATTAATATTTATGTGCCATCTTGGGGAGTTTGTGTAGGATGAGTATGTAGGTCTGGTCAGCCTTACAGACCAGGCAGTGGTGACTCACACCTTTAATCTCAGTAGCCACACTAGTTGCCACAGAAACTGGGCAGTGCATGCCTTTAATCCCAGTGGTGCACGCCTTTAATCACATCCTTAAGAGGATTATAAAACGGGAGGAGACAGCTCTCAGGCACAGTCTCAGTCTGAGATTCCTGGAGACAGGATCACCATTTCGGACTGAGGTAGAGGTAAGAGCCAGTGGCTAGGTGTTTTGCTTTTCTGACATTCAGAATGAACCCCAATTTCTCTTTCTGGGTTTTCACTAATGGTGCTCCGCCTGGTTAGAGGTTAGCTTCAATTTCTGGGCATACTGAGCTATGCTTCATTTTACTTGTGGGGACCCAGGATGCTGAGCTGGAGTGAACTCTACCCTTTTATACCCCCACTCCATTGAATTAACTTGACAGAGTCTGATGAGTCCATAGGGAAAGGCTGAGCTCCTCTCTGGGTGTTAATGGGCACCACGCGGTTGGCCCCAGACCAATGAAGGTGATAATGTTCATCTCTGCTCTTCCCTCCTGGCCTTTCTTGCCTTTTCTTCCCTCAGCTCTGTGTCCTCACATAGCAGGGCCTTTACCGTCAGGCCAGCCTGGTCATCAGTGCCGTCCATCTGAGACATAGCTTGAGTTGCCTTTCTCAAGAAGTGGGGAGTCTATGATGAAGGGGTAGTGTGTGATGAAGGGGTAGTCTGTGATGAAGGGGTAGTGTGTGATGAAGGGGTAGTGTGTGATGTAGGGGTAGTCTGTGATGAAGGGGTAGTCTGTGATGAAGGGGTAGTGTGTGATGTAGGGGTAGTATGTGATGAAGGGGTAGTGTGTGATGAAGGGGTAGT
>PVIU01011913.1:9911-62520 GCA_004026605.1 Ondatra zibethicus
TGTGTGTGTGTGTGTGTGTGTGTGTGTGTGTGTGTGTGTGTGTGTGTGTGTGTGTGTGTGTGTGTGTGTGTGTGTGTGTGTATTTTAATTTTCAGACAGAGTTTTCACTAAATAGCCCTGGCAGTCCTGGAACTCATAGAGATCCACCTGCCTCTGCCTCCCTGTGAGAACCAAAGTTTCATTTTAAGTTTTAATGACTATGCCTGAGAGACCCAGGAAACAAAAATGCCTCTGATTTGCAAGCCCCTTGCCCAAGGACACAGAATTCCTGAAATGCTAGAGGCTGCTGTTTATGGGAGATAACAAGCCACATGTTTTCACTCCCCTACACAAGTTTGTTGGACACATCTGCACCAGATGTGTGTGATCACATGTGGGCGGGAGGTACATAGGCATGAAATAGGAGGATATATGCTTGCCCCTGGTTGGACATAATTGGAAATGCAATGGGTTTTCTTTCTTTCTTTCTTTCTTTCTTTCTTTCTTTCTTTCTTTCTTTCCTTTCTTTCGTTCTTTTTTTTTTGTTCTTTTTTTCTTTTTTCTTTTTTTCCCAAAACAGGGTTTCGCCGTAGCTTTGGAGCCTGTCCTCGAACTAGCTCTTGTAGACCAGGCTGGCCTCTAACTCACAGAGATCCACCTGCCTCTGCCTCCTGAGTGCTGGGATTAAAGGCGTCCGCCGCCACCGCCTGGCTTTCTTAATCAGCTGCAAACCATGATTCTGGGCCATTTCCAGGGACTCTGGGTATGGAACCGACCAGAGTCCATCTGCTTGGCCAGTATTTAATTAAAACTCACTTCACATTTGACTTTAAACTGTGGTAGTGGCCTTATTCCTGATCGGTGGGATTAACATCCAAGTGCCAGGATTAAAGTGTGCCATCACCATCCCCCTAGCTAGAGACTTTAACTCTACAGAACATGGGCAGGGATATAGCTCCCTCACTTTGGATGAGCGAGGGGGCTGGGTTGCTCACTGCTCTATAGTGTGAGCAGAGGCTCCAGTGCCCATGCGGCTGTCAGAATCCTGCCCTCAGCCGTGGATCTGAGGTAATCAGATACGAGGTGGCTTTAGCCCCTATACACACACCCCAACTTGCTTCCAGGGAAGGAACCTGACGGAGATGGGCCCATTGCTCTCAACTGCTCTCCTCCATCACCATGGGTTTCCTACAGTCTCTTCCCCATGCTGACTAGAAGCCAGCCCTGCTCACAGGAGCCCCAGGCAGAGCTTCAGGGGGTACCCTGTCTACCGGAGTGTCCCCAGACAAGTCAAGGTCAAATATGCTCAGAATTTTCTCCATGGGGACAAAAGAACAAGGCACAGGAGCTGAGATATGGGTGTGGTCAAAGCGTTAAAGAAGCCACCTGCAGTCTCCAGTCACGCATGGATGGGTAGGATGCTCCACCAGGACAGGGTGGGACAGTCCCACTACCTGACTGAAAGCGTGAATACAGAGTCGGCCCAGCATCAGGCTCTGCTCTAAGAGCTGATGGATCCTTTTGGGACCAGGTAACTATTTTTTACCTCGCCCCATCACTGTACAGAGCAGGAGACCGAGGCAAGGAAGGTGTAACTCTTGGTATGGGAGCCTAAGACCCAACCAACAGCTTCCCATGGAGGTGGATTTTTCATGCCGTCTGACCTCACCCTTTTAAGGGATTTTTCAACCACATCCACCCTTTGCCTGTTCTGGCTCAGCCAACTGCTCAGTCCCAGTCTTCCGTCATCTTCCCCGAGGCCTAGGAACAATCCCGCCATACTCCAGAGTCAGACACGAACACCACATTGCCCCCTCCGACAGCACCAGGGCCCTGTGCTCAACCCTCTGGTGGCTGAGTCTTTAGACTCCTTAGACACCCCCCACCCCACATTATGCAAAGTTTGGAAGGCATAAGGCCCTCGTACATCTTCACTCATACAGTGTCCCCTCCTCACTGTGGGCCACAGGGTGGACAGCCCAGAGCAGGATGAGACTGTGCCTCACCCACTGCAGCTTGGCAGGTCAAAAGTCCAGCACTCTGTCACCACCCCGTCCATCACAGGCTGTCCGCACTCTGTCACCACCCCGTCCATCACAGGCTGTCCTTTGGAGATGCCAGCTCTGCACTGTGCCTGACCAAGCACCTACTCTCCATTCTGCTCCAGCCACTGGCCAGCCCCACCAAAGGGGCTCAGGGAAGCCCAGGGTGCACAGAGGCCTGTCCAGGGCTCCAGGCCTGCTGTGCATGGTTGGTCAGTTGGTGGCCATGCCCAATGCAACAGCACTCTGTCTGATCCCTGGTGTGGAAAGGTTGCATAGAGCAGCATTCTCTGGGTAGAGAGGACAGTGGTTGGTGTCACTTAGCACACAGAGGTGACCTTGAGGTTGGAGAGCTGTTTATAATCAGAGAGTTCCACCACCAACTTAAAGCTGTCTGCTGTGCAGGACTGTCCTCTGGGCCAGGCAACCACCAGCTGTTCACATCTGGATGCTTGACTGCTGGTTCCTCTCACAGAGGCAGGGTAGACCGCAGGACCCTGTCCTGAGTGCTTAGCCACTCCCCTCAACCAGTTGTACAAAATTCTGCTTTAGTTACCTGTAACCTTGGGGTCTCTTGAAAGGGCTAGAGTACATAATTCAGGTAGGGCTAGGGGAGGGGGCTCCGTCTATGCAGCCATGGGGGAGCCATCATCCATGCTGGATGAAGACTTTTGATGTGGCTGCTCTGGGGTCCCAGGTGCTCTGGTAAGCAACCCCTCACCCATGTTCTGTAAATTGAGCCTGATAAACTCATTGGCACCCCAGGGGGAACTTGGGTAGGACTGAACCTTAGATTGCTATTGGGGCCTTAGAAGGAAGGAGGTAGACACTGCCTAGGTCCCCCTCCAGGGAGAAAATTCTTGCGACACTAGGGAAGCGATTGACAAAGCCTGGGCTGTTTCCATGGAGCTCAGACGGTGAGAAATTTCTGGGCTAGGGTATGGATCAGTTGGTGGAGTGCCTGCCTAGCATTTGATCCCCAGTACCATATAAACTGGGTGTGGTTGCTCACCTGTAGTCCCAGCACACAGGAGGAAGATGCAGGAGGATCCAACATTCAAGGTCATCCTTGGATACAAAGCAACTTTTAGCCTACAGTGCACGAGACCTGGTCTCAAAAAGATTCTTGGAGGCTGAAGTTAAGTTAAAAGTGTACACTGCTTTGCAGAAGACCCGAGTTTGGTTCCTAGCACCATGTAGAGAGGATCACAATCACCTGCAACTCCAACTCGGTGGGGATTTGATGCCTCTGGCCTCACTGTTGGCACCTGCATCCATGCACACAAACACACATACAAATAAATCTTTTAAAAATGTTTTCTTTTAGCTGAGCCCTTGGCCACTAAATAAAAGAGCACGTTCCCAGGCTGCCGACACTCTGTCATGCTCGCTGGCGCTGGTCACCCTGCTCAGGACGCTGCTGTGGGCCTTGTTACAGCAACAGAGTCGTGTCATGCCCAGCTGTCACTGAGGTGTCTGGTGTTTAGCGTTGTTGTTATTTGTGATGAAGCCAGTATCAGTCGCGTATCCAGCCCCCACCAGCTTCTCAGAGGCTGGAAGGAGGAGCCAGGCTCTCAGAGGATGATCTTCAGAGGAGAGGTGAAGGCAGGAGAAGGCAGGCGACCGACGTGCACTGTAGCCCCATGGCTGTTTGGTTTCTGAAGTACAGGTAGGGATCTTAGGCCCTTAGGTTTCTATGTCAAGCTCTGCAAACAGACATTGGCACCTTTATATGTACAGACGCTCAGTCCTGATAGCCAGCCTGGTGATAGCCAGCCTGGTGATAGCCAGCCTGGTGATAGCCAGCCTGGTGATGATGCCCATCTGGCTCGCTAGACCAGATTCTTTGAGGGCCTTTGTTCTCCTGCGTCAATTTCTCCATCTTGGAGATGGGATTTTCTTGCATACAAACACTGCCCCATTTTAATCCAGTGAGAATCCACACAAAAAGCAAGAAGTTCCCCGACTGTGTTCCTGGCTTCTATCCATTAGCTCTCAATTCTCCTAAGATTACCCAGGCCCTGTTATAATATGCCCAAGGGGACTGTCATTCCATGGTCACTTGTCCCTGAAGTGACTCAGGCTCTGCACTTACTGCCTTTGGCACACTGAGGGGTTTATGCTTTTGTGTCTTAGTCAATGTTCTATTGCTGTGGAGAGATACTATAACCATAGCAACTCTTATAAAGGAAAGCATTTAATGGGGGTTGGCTTACAGTTTCAGAGTTTAGTCCATTATTGTCATGGTGGGAAGCACGTAGACAGACATGGTACTGGAGAAGGAGCTGAGAGTTCTACATCCAGAGTCACAGGCAACAGGAAGAGAGAGACACTGGGCCAGTCTTGGGTTTTCAAAACCTCAAAGCCCATCCCCAGTGACGGCATACTTCCTCCAACAAGGACATACCTACCTCAACAAGGTCACACCTCCTAATCCTTCTTAAGTAGTGCAACTCCCTGGAGACGAAGAATTTAAAATGAGCCACTGGGGAGCATCTTATTCAAATCACCACAGCAAGGAGTGGGTTAGGCTGTCTCAGCTTTTCACTAACAGAGGACCACAAACTCTGGAGGCTCCTTGGTGCACCCATTTCCTCTCCAGCCCCCAAATGTCACTCACATTCCTGATGGCTCCTCCCACAAACACATCTGCCTCACCTCTGTTTCTGTACCTCTGACTTTGCTTCCCTTTGTGAAGGACCAGTGAGGTCACATGGGGCTCACCCAGGAAACCCTACAATATCTCCCATCCCTTAGGTAAGCCACATAGAGTTGCAAAATCCTTCTGAGACCTACGCTAACAAACTCACAGGCTCCAAGGACTAGACAGAAGACACCTTTGGGAAGAGGCAGGTTTTCAGTCTCCTGCATTCAGTGCCCCCAGACAAGGGTTTATCCAGGCAGAGGCTGGTGCACAGTAGAGGTTCCATAAACTCTTAGTGATTCATGAAGTTGAGGACGAACATGACTTCATAGACTCCCTCAAGAATTCTGTACTCAAGGGGCAGAGGCAGATAAATCTCTGTGAATTTAAGGCCAGCCTTGTTGTGTTTTTTTAAAGAAGAGGGGCCCCAGCAGCTTGCTGCAGGTCCCCAGACCACGCGGTCTCTGTGGCGGGCGGGCGGCCACGCGGCTAGTCTCCGGGTCCCCATATGGGCTGTGCGGCGGTATGGATGGACAAAAGAGAGCTGGGTAGGCGCGCTATGCAGCGTTAAACATTTATTAGATGGGTGATGGAGGGAAAAGAAGAGAGAAGATAAAGAGATAGAGAGAGACAGAGAGAGACAGAGAGATAGAGGGAAGGGGGAGAGGGAAGAGAAGCAGCTGCTGCTCCCGTGAGAGCGGAAGAGGAAGAGGGGCAGAGAGTTGAGGTCAGAGGCTGGAAGCTGGGAGTGGGCGTGGCCAATAAGAGGCCAGATACTACAAGCCTGGTCTACAGAGACAAACCATGTCTCAAAAAAAAAAGAAAAAAGAAAAAAAAAACAACAATAAAAAAAGAACTTGGGGCCACATCCCTGTACTCTTTGAGGAGAGCAGTCTGAGGCTTCTCACTGACTGGGCCTGAAAGTCCCCAGGGAGGTGAACCAAAACAGAACAATTTTCTTGGTTCAGTTGAAGATAGCCCTGTGATGATACATTAGTTACAGGAGACATGCAGAGAGCCACGTGACTGTCACAGGAGCCAAGGGGAGCTGCTGACTATTAGGTACCCAAGCAATGGGTGACCCTGCCAGGGGACCTTCCACTTCTGCGATAAAGAGAGTTCTGTCCTGTGGTGCTGCAAGTGTGTGGTCAGGGTGGCAAAGGGCTCTGTCCAGATGGAGATGCAGGATGGCCAAGCCAAGAAGGAGCCAACTTGGGGATCTCTGAAGAGCTGGGTTCTGATCCAGCCATGAGGCAGGAGTCCTAAGCACCAGTCTCTCTCCCTATGCAGAGGCCAGAAAAGGGTGTTGGATTCCCTGGAACTGGAGTACCAGTTGTGAGCTGCCTGGTGAGTGCTGGGAATCAAACCTGGGGCCTCTGGAAGAACAGTCAGTGTTCCTAACCACTGAGCCATGTCTCCAGTTTCTGGTTTTTTGGTTTTGTTTTTATTTTAGCCAAAAGACTTGTGCAAAGGCAATTAAGAAATGCACCAGTTTTGTGGGTACTTTATTTTTGAGTCTTATGAGCGGCTTGCTCTGCAATAACAGAGTATCTAAGTTGGGGTGACTGAGAAAGAACAGGAGCTTATTGGCTCATGGTTCTGGAGGCTGTGAAATCCAAGGACTTGGCATGGACACATGGTGCAGATATTTTTACTACATTGGATGCCCTATGGTGGGAGGCTGAGGGCCGGAAGGGGGCCCAGCTCACCCTTCCCTCAGGAGCCCACTCCCAGGTAGCGGCATCCACTCAAGAGGGCTAGAGTCTGCCTGGTATGAGGTGTTTGCCTGTTATCCTAGCATTTGAGAGGCAGAGGCAGGAGAATCAGGAGTGAGAGAAAGGCCAACTTGTGACCCCGTCTCATAACAACAACAACAGAGGATTACAGGCTCCTCCTGAAGTTCCTCTCAGCTCCTGCTGGGGAGGGAGCTGCCTCCTATGGTCCTGGCGGGCACCTTTAAACCGCAGCCCTGAAGCTTCTGACTTAGGCACTGGATCTTGTCTATAGAAACACTTGGAATAATAGTAATTTTGTTGTTGTTTTTGGAGACAGGGTTTCTCTGTGTAGCTCTGGCTGTCCTGGAACTCTCTGTAGACCAGGCTGGCCTCAAACCCACAGAGATCCTCCTGCCTCTGCCTCACAAGTGCTGGGACTAAAGGTGTGCACCACCACTGCCTGGCATAACTTTCTATGTTTAGTTATTAGTTCTGTGTGACTTTTATACAATGTATTTTCATCGTATTCACCCCGTTTTCTTAGTTCTTTGGGATCTGGTTGGTTGGTATCTTATCGGAAACCATGGTGGCAGGAGAAAGTGGCACAAGTTTGCCAAGATTAAAAAAGAAGGAATGTTGCCGGGCGGTGGTGGCACACGCTTATAATTCCAGCACTGGGGAGGCAGAGGCAGGAGGACCTCTGTGAGTTTGAGGCCAGCCTAGTCTGCAAAGTGAGTCCCAGGCCAGCTAGGGCTGTTATACAGAGAAACCCTGTCTTGAAAATCAAAAAAAAAAAAAAAAAAAAGGAAAAGAAAGAAAAGAAGGAATATCAATGCCTGTCAATCAAACAGTGCCCCACCCAGAGATCTCCACAGGAGGGAGGAGATGTGAAGACGTTCTCAGATGTAGGAAGACTGAGAATTTGTCACTAGCAGGCTGGTCCTGAGAAAATGGGCAAAAGGAAGCTCTTGAAAGGGAAAGAAGATAAGAAAAGATTTGGGCCAGCAAGATGGTAAAGGAGTTCACTGCTATGCCTGATGGCTTGAACTCTATCCCTGGTACCTACTAGGAGAGAACCAACTCCCAAAAGTTATCCTCTGGCTGACATATAGATACTGTGGCATGCACACACAGCTCCCCACCCAACCCTCCACATCACACAAAACAAATAAATGTAAAATAAAATTGCTCTTAGAGAAGAAATTTTACAATTGGAGGGAAGGAAAAAAAATAATTAAAAGTTGCAGCGCCTCACACAGGTGCGGGGCGCAGCGCCTCACACCGGGCAATCCTAGCACTCGAGAGTCTGAGGTAGGAGGATTGGTCTGAGTTCAAGGCTAGTGTGAGCTACAGAGTGAGGCCTTGTTTTAAAGAAAGATGTGGAGCCTGAGTGGGAACTTCAGATCTGAGTCTCTACCAATGTTCATCCGAGAAGCTTTTTCTTGCCGGAGATGGATTTATTAATCAAAGGATTAATAAAAATTCTTTTATTTTTAAAGATTTATTTTTAGTATTTTAAATTATATATAGATGTGTCTGTCTGAATGTGGATATGTGAATAGGAGTACAGGTCCCCACAGCCCCCAAAATATTATTAAACACAAACAAACAAAAATGGATAGAAACAACAGACTTGGGATGGAGAAACAGCTTACTAGTTAAGACCAATATAGGACCAAAGTTCAGTTCATAACACCATGTCAGGTGGTTCAAAACCGCCTGTAGCTCTAGTTCCAGGGAATCCAACACCCTCTTCTGGCCAAGGTAAAAACAAAGAGAAACAGAGGGAACAAACATAAAACCAAAATCAGTGCCAGTCTTAAACCCTAACATAATTGTAATAATAATAATGAATAATATTTACACTAAATACAAATGGCCTAAATTTACTAATTAAAAACCCAGAGATTTATAGAGTGGATTTTGTTGTGTGTTTGTTTGTTCGAGACAAGGTCTCTCTATGTAGCCTTGGCTGGTCTGGAACTTGCTTTGTAGACCAGGCTAGCCTCAGACTCGGCACGATCCTCCTGCCTCTGCCTCTGAGTATTGGCACTTTTTGCTGTGCTACCATACCCAGACTTGAAAAAAAGAGTTAGCTATTTTAGATTATTTTATGTGTATGTGCATATACCTGAGAGTGTGCATATGTCCCACACGCATGGATGTGCCCCTGGAAGACAGAAGAGGGCATCAGATCCCCAGAGCTAGAGTTGTAGGCAGTCACAGGCTGCCTGATACGGGTGCTGTGGACTGAGCCTGAGTCCTAGGCAACAACAACAAGTGCTCTTGATGACTGAGTCATTTCTCCAGCCCCTACAGACTAGATTTTAAGTTTTATTACATTTTTATTTATTTACTGTATTTGTGTATCATACATGTTTGTTTTACACATGCATCATATGTGTGTGCATGTGTATATTTTATGCATGTATGTGTTTGTTATACTTGTATGCAAGTCAGAGAACAAGTTACAGATGTCAGTGCTCTCCTTCCACCATGTGACCAGAGATCAGTTCAAGGCCGTCCGATGTGGCAGCAAGTGTCCTTACCTACTGAGCCATCTCCCAGCCTCCAGAGTAGACTTCCTTCTTCCTTCCTTCCTCTTTTTTGTATTTTTGAGTCAGGGTTTCTCTGTGTAGCCCTAGCCATCCTGGAACTTGCTCTGTAGACCAGGTTGGTCTTGAACTCAGAAATTCACCTGCCTCTGCCTCCTGAGTGCTGGGATTAAAGATATGCACCACCTGGCTTCATAGTAGACTTTTTAAATGACTCAAATGTAAATATAAGAAACCCACTTAAGCTAGACATCATGGCTCATTTCTTCAATCCTAGCACTATGAAAGCAGAGGCAGGTGGATCTCTGCGAGTTTGAGGCCAGCGTGGTCTACATAACGAGTTCCAGGACAGCCAGAAACATATAGAGACCCTGTCCAAAAAAGAAAGAAACCTATTTAAATACAGATGTGCCTCAATTTACAACCAGGAACTGATGGCTGGATAGCCCAGAGACATAGGATAGAGCCAAACAACACTGACAAAAAAAAAAATCAATGATATGATTTCTAATGATACTCTCTGTTAAACTCATAGATTGGTGCCTAGCCCAGTGGTCATCAGAGATACTTCACCAAGCAACTGATGGAGCAGATTCAGAGATCCACAGCCAAACATTAGGCAGAGCTTGAGCAATCCTGCCCAAGAGGAGGAGGAAGCCAGAGGGGTCAATGACACCACGAGAACACAGCCCACAGAATCAACTGAGCAAGGCTCTCATTACAGGCTCACAGAGACTGAAGGGACAGTCAGGGAGCTGCAGGGGTCTGTGCTAGGTCCTCTGCAGGTGTGGTGTGGTGTGCCGCTTGATGTTGTTGTGAGGCTCCTGACAGTGGGAGTGTGAGCTGGTCTGACTATTTTGCCTGCTCTTGGGACCCTTTTCCTCCTACGGGGTTGCTTCATCCAACCTCGATATCAGCGTCTGTGCCTGGTCTAATTGCCGCTTGTTGTGCTGTGTTCACCGATCTCCCTGTGGATCTGGGGAAGAGGGGAGGTGGATGGGGAACTGGGAGGAGTGGAAGGAGGGGAAACTGTGGCTAGGATGCACTGTATGAGAGAATAATAATAGTAGTAACAATAATGAATAACAAGAAATAAATCTATTTTAATACAGATATGCCTCAGTTTACAACCCATAAACTGAAAATACTGCGATTTGAAAATACACCTACTGGACTAACCGCTGAACGTTACTGCCGAGGAACACGGCGCACTGCAGAGACCAGCCTGTCTGCTCTGCGGTTGTTAGCTGACTGTGGGACAGTAATGCTGCGCACACCAACCCAGGAAAAGATCAACATTCTAGGCCTGTGTGAGAGCCAAAGTTACATTTTAAGTTTTAATGACTATGCCGGAGAGATCCATGAAACAAAAATGCCTCTGATCTGCAAGCCCCTTGCCCAAGGACAGACAGTTCCTGAAATGCTGGAGGCATTGTTTATGGGAGATAACAAGCCACGAGTTTTCACTCCCTAAACAAGTTTGTTTGACACATCTGCACCGGATGAGCATGACCATATGTGGGTGGGAGGTTCACAGGCAAGAAATACGTCAGGATGTATGCTTGCCCTCGCTTGGACCTGCTGGGAAATACTGAAGCCACTGCAAACCATGACTCAAGGCCATTTTCTGAAAACCCAGCGATGGACCTGGTCAGTGCCCATCCACCTGGCCAGTATTTCATTAAAGCTTGCTTCAAATTTGGCTTTAAATCATGGTAGCGATCTTATTCTTGACCAGTGGGATTAACAGTGTGGTTCTGTGGAATGCAGGATATTTTCATGCCATTAGATTAAAAAAAAACATTGCAAATGAACTACATGCATAAGAAAAATAGATGGGCTAAAAGTAAAAGCACTGATGAAAATATGTATACCAGGTGTGATAGTTTTCCTTCCTGAAGCTAAGATAAATACCCCAGCAAATCCAGACCGATGGGAAAGGGCTCATTGAGGCTCAGAGTTTGAGGAAGATTTGACAGCCAAAGAGGAAGACAGGGTGGCAGGAACAGGGGGCTGGCTGCTCACACTGCCTCTGCAGCCAGGAAACAGAAAAAGGTCCATGGCCTTCCTCACCAGCTGGGGAGCAAGTGTTCAAACACACATGCCTGCTGGGGACATTTGCCATCTAAACTATAACACTGCAAAATGTAATCAAAAGATGTGGGTGTGGCTAGGTCTGGAGGAAGCAGTTAGCCTAGGAGCAAGGAGATTACAGAGACAGAAGAGGGACTTCACAATGAAGGGACAGGGCTCAGCCACCAAGAGGACAGCAACTCTCACGCCTGAGACATGTCAGCAGAAGTCAATGGGGAAGACGGGAGAAATGAGTAAAGGTACAGCTGCAAAACCCCCTCTCAACTCCTAGCTCAGTGACACTCACTACCAGGGACACAAAACTTCCGCCAGCTGCAGTCTCGCTGTTCTTTAGCAACTTTCTATCGGCCTTGGAATAACACTGTTTTCAAAGACTCATCAGACAATCGTTGAGATAGGCTTATATTGGACTGGCAAGATGGCTGCTCAGGCAGAGGTGTCTGTGGCTAAGCCTGACAGCCCAAGTTTGATCCCTGGGACCTACACAGTAGAAGGAGAGAACTGACCCCTGCAAATTGCCTTCTGACCTTCGCAGGTGCCATTACGCAGGTTCCCAAGTAAACAAACAAATATTTTTATTTTATTTATTCATTTTTGGTTTTTCTTCCCACCCCACCCCCCACCCCCAAGACAGAATTTCTCTGTAGCTTTGGAGTTACATCCTGGCCTAAAGTAAGTCTATCAGTTTGAAAGAAAAGGAACCATCCAGGGTGTGGTCTCTGATGTAACAGACTCTAAGTAGGAAGCACTAGCAGGAGGCTTTCCCAAGAATCAGAAACTAAACATGCTTCTAAATGAGCTGTGAGTCAGGGAAATCTAAAAAAATAAACAAGCAACAAACAGAACAACCCGATTGTTTGGTTTTGATTTTGCTTGACTTTTTTATTTCTTTTTGAGGCAGGGTCTCACTGCACAGCCTGGGCTGCTTTGGAGCTCCCTATGTAGACCAGGCTAACCTTGTATACATAGAGATCTGCCTGCCTCTACCTCCCAAGTGCTAGGATTAAAGGTGTTTGACAGCAGCAAAATCAATTTATTATTATTGTCATTGTGTGTGTGTGAATGTGTATGTATGGTGGGCATGTGGGTCACAGAGCATGTTCTTGACTTACAAGTTTATGTAGGTTCCAGGGATTGAACTCGGATCCTCAGGCTTACACAGCAAGTGCTCTACCAGCTGAGCCGGCCGGTTGGCCCCTCCGAAGACATTTTAAAAATAGCACGGAGAGGGAACAAAAGCATCAACTGCAGACTGCCAGGCGGAGCTGCAGCACCACTGACTCCAGAACCACAAAATCTGAGCCGTCAGCTTAATCGCCCTTCTTAGGAAACAAGAAAAAAATGTTCAGAATAAAGCAAAACAAACAGAAGGACATAATCAATAGAAAAGCAACAATCAATAAAAGTTTAAATCTGCAAAATGGAGAAAAATCAATGAAATGCAAAGCTCGCTCTTTGAAGAAAGTAATAGAAAGAAAAATCTAGAAAGACTAGAGGAGGGCATGAGAAAGAAGACACAGTTATTCACATCAGGGGTAGAGGGCAGACATCTCCAGGGACCCTGAAGACTTCAAGAGGGTAGAAATCAGGAGGGGCTAGAGAGATGGGTCAGCAGATAAGACTGGTTGCTCTTGCAAAGGACCTGAGTTCGAGTCCTGGAACCCACATGGCAGTTCACAAGCATTTGTTCCTCCAGTTCCAGAGGATCTGACTTCCTCTCTGGCTTCCTTGGACTTCCTCACACACTCAGGCATACACACATAGGCAATGGATTATTTATTTACTTAATTACCTTTTTACATCTTTAAGAAAACTAGGAAGGTAGGAGACCTCAATATCTACTCAAATATCTGTAATTTATTCTTGGTCCTGAAAACCTGAAAATCTCCCTAGGATGGAAAGCAAGGTAAGGAGCCAGCTGCCAGTGATCTTTTAGCTGTTTGATGTTTGGCGGTACCAGAGATGGAACCTAGACCCTTGAACGCGTTAGGTGAGTGCTCTACTACTGAGCTCTATTCTTGGCCCCTTCTTCTGTTTTATTTTGAGACATGGTCCTGGCAACTCACTCTATAGCCCAGTTTGCTCTCAAATTAGAGACTCCCCTGCCTCCAACTCCTGCATGCTGAGCTTACAACTAGTGCTGGGAGTTCTTGCCACAGCAATAAGGCAAGAAAAGTCAATTAAATCCAGGCAGATCACAAAAGAAGAAACAAAAATGTTACTTTTCTTTTCTTGGGCAAAGGATACAATTATACAGACACACAGATACAGAAAGCCTCCCTCCCTAACACCCTGGGTGTGGCCGCATCTGTCACCTCAGTGTGGAGGAGGCCAAGGCAAGAGGATCTGGCTTGAGGCCAGCCTGGCTATACACTAAGTCCCAGGCCAGGTACAACTACATAAAGAGACCATGGAAGAAAACAAAACAGGGCCAGTAAGATGGCTCAGTGGGTGAAGGCACACCAGCCTTATAGCCTGAGTTTGAGACTCCTGAAGTCCTCATAAAATCAGATGGAGAGAAGCAACTCCATAGACTTGTGAGATTCACATACTCACTCACTTGTGAAATTCCACGCTCACAACATGTAATAACAAAAAATTAAAACCAGACCTCCCAGGATTTATAAACGAAAACAGCAAACTTACAAGACACAAGATTAGCACAAAAACCTCAATTTTTACGTCTATTGACTAGCAATGAGCACATGGAAACTAAAAATAAGACGACAGTGTTGGGCCTGTGACGTGATTCGACTGGCAAGGGTTCCTGCCGCTCAGCCTGACAAACTGAGTCCAGTCTTCAGGACTGTATGGTAGAAGGAAAGAACCAACTCCCAAAAGCTGCCTAGATACTCCCTACATCCCCTACCATGTGACTCGGGGATCACCCCTAGATACTCCCCTATGTCCCCTACCATGCCACCAAACAACCAGACGGTCATCTCACATCCCTAGGCTCAGGCACTGTCTCACTATGTAAAGCATTTACCACACAAGCATGAAGACATGAGTCTGGATCCCTAGGATTCATGAAAAGCTGGGCACAGCAGCACATATCCGTAATCCTAGTGTTTCTCTAAGGTGGTAAGTGCAGGCAAGAGGACCCCTGGAAGCTCACAAGATAGCTACCCTGGAGTCCCTGTCTCACACAGGGTGGGAAGCAAAATCTCACAACTGTTTCCTGGCCTCTCTCTTTCTCTCTCCCCCCACCTCACACACACAAAGATGAAAGAAAATCTACATCCCCAGTTTTAAAAACAACAAAAACAACTACTTTACTGTACACAAGAAACTCTTTGTAATAACCTAAACCGGAAGCCACCCAACGTCCTTCAGAGGGCGGGTAGTTAAACGTGAGCATTCCCTCGGTGACGGAGACAGCACTAGAGCTTTCCTTAGGGTGCACATATTTTCATGAAAAGATTCTCTATTTAAAAAAAAAAATCTCTGAAAATGACCATGATCATTATCTTTGTTCTGACAGAATATTTTTGCTGGGTATAAAATCCTTGGCTGAAGTATTTTTCCTTTCTCTTCTCCGTTTATGACCTTTACATTTAAAATGACTTCAGATTCTCAGCTTCGGAAATAGTGCAGAGGAGCGGACTGCAGCGGTCTCCACCCGTAATCCCAGCAAGACTGAGGCAAAAGGATTACCATGAATTTCAGGCTATACTGCTCTGCATAGTGAGAGCCTACCTAAATGTAATGAAAGGGAATAGGAGCAAAGTGCTTACCTAGAGTATCAAGGCCCTGGGTTCAATTCATAGCACTGGGGGAAATAAAAGGAATGTCCCTCAAGGATCTCCCACCTGAGCAGAGGTGGGAAGAGCAAAGTATGTCTCCTTCAACCCATTTTGGGGATATAGGACATGTGTCATGTATACAAGTGGTGCTCAGTTAAGATCTGCCAAACTGCTCTGGTCCCAGATCGACTTACACAGTCCATGGGCTGTGATGGCTTCTGTCCCAGATCCTCATGGAAGTCTAACTGGGGTCCAGGCTGAATTCATCCATGTGACAAGGTGTTACCCAAACACCTACTAGGTGCCTTAGAGCATCAGCAAGCACCCCAAATCAGCCAGCACCCCAAATCAGCCCTCTGCCCAGGACCCTGTCTGATCCTGTCTGCTGAGAGTTCAGATGGGTGAAGAAGAAGAAAGCAAACAGTGACCAGCATGAAAAAATAAATTACAGCCGGGTGGTGGTGGCACACAACTTTAATGCCAGTACTTGGGAGACAGAAGCAGGCAGATCTCTGTGAGTTCAAGGCCAATCTGGTCTACAGAGTGAGTTCCAGTAAAGCCAGAGCCTTCACACAGAGAAAGCCTGTCTCAAAACAATCAAAAATAAAGTAAATTACAATCAAGCATCGTGGCACACACCTGTCCTCCTAGCACCTGACAGGTGGAGGTAGGAAGATTGGGAGTTTGAGGCCAGCCTGGGCTACGTAAGACTCTGTTTAAAAAGGAAGAAAGAAAAGCAAAAAGTCAAGCAAAACCAATGCTAAACTGCAAAGTGCCAGAGATCTGCCATTTGCAACAAAGCTGGTGGAGGAGCGAGGGTGGGGTGCAGGGCTGGCAGGTGGCGTAAGGGAACATAATAGCAAGGTGCCTTTGAACTAAGGCTTACAGAAGGGAACAGAGGAGGGAAGGAAGGTTCCAGATGTTTCACAAAGGGGGAGCGTTCCCAGGCCACCCAGTCTCAGGGAGGCCACAGTGAGCCAGTTACTGGACCTTAAATGCCAGATGTAGGCTGTCCCTCATTCTCCAGATGTGCAGGAGACTGGGTCCTCTCTGCACAAGGAGGCAATAGCAGCCGGCAAGAATTTGACAGGGCTATGGGAAAATGTAGTGGTTGGTCAGGAGGGCCCCACGACCCTTGGTCCTGCCCCAGGTCCTGCCCCACACCGGGACCTCTTAGCTTTGCCCAGAGTCGGTAACATACAGTCCTGGCAGTTTTTGGGATTGCTGTCCTGGCTACCTGCATTCTAATGCTCCCTGGTGTTCCCCGTGGGCTATGACCTCACAAGGACTTTGTGGTGTCCAATGAATGAGTCACCCTCATCTCGACACTTCCCTGTCCCTTGCCAGTGGGTCTCTGTCCCTCCTGAGAGCCCTCCCAATGCATCTCCAACCAGGCCTGGACCTCTTCAGCTGGCCCTAGCAAACCTCACGCTGGAGCCTGGGCTCCCGGGTACTTGATATTCCGCGCGAAGCAGCGCAGCCCCGGAGCCTCTTCACTGTTGGATGCCCGCCGGACTCGGGATTAGAAGCTGCGCAGCACGCGGGGAGCGAGGGGATTTTATTTAGCATTTAGGATTTATTCGTATATATGCTGGGAGGGGGAGACAAATACGTATTTAAATCAAGTAAGTTAATCCACAGGGTTCAGGCTGACACTGCCATAGGAAAAGGGTGTTTGCATATTAATCTCTTAACTTAAGAAGGAGAGAAGTGTAGGAGAAACAGCCTGGAATCCAGGAGACCAAAGAGAGCCAGGTGGTGGTGGGGTAGCCTGGCCCATCTCCCCTCCCACACACCTACAGCTGGGGACTGCAAAGGTTAACAGGGCTGCTCCTAGGTATACACTGAACCTCCCAGGACCTCTGCTGCAAGGGCTGTGAGATTTAACAGGCGCTCTGCACAAATGTGACTTTCTCAAACTCAAATAAGTCCAGGGCTGGGGTAGGGAGTGTGCCGCCTCTGTGCCAGGAATCAGCCGGCAAGAGATAAGACTCAGCCTGAAGACAGTCCCTGTGGGCTGAGGGACCCAGGGGAGGGAACTCTTGAAGACAGCACTATCTGAAGGATGTCAGAGAGACATGGCAGCTTGGGAACAAAAGCTGGGGAAGGAGCCAGGGATGGGGTTGGGAGACTTGGGGGCGCACAGGTCAGTTAGAGGCCATAGCACTGGCAAGGAAGAGCAGAGATGTTGGGAGGAGGCCCTGGTGGGGGAGGAGGCCCTGGCAGGGGAGGGGGACCACAAACAGCAGACAGCTTTGGCCCCAGAGCCTTGAGGGACTTTGAGTTTTATTCCAAGCACATGTGAAGGACAGGGATGTCAGCCTATGTTGTCACCTTTTTGAGCAAGGACAATCACTCTTCTCCAGGCAGGTGATGACCTTGAAATACCCAACGAAAGAGTGCGACCCCATCTCTTCATCACACACCAGAGTATGCATGGGACGCATGCATGTACATATGCATTTACCTCCCACAAAACACACCAACACATGCATGCATAATGTGCACACAAGCACATGCATGCAATATACACATATGTGGATATATACATACATACACACATAACACATACACATGCTTATACATATAGCACATACTCACACATACAGCCATGCATGGCACGTACATGCATACCTAGGTGCACACACGACACACTCATGTCCACCAACACATGCACACAATGCATGCATACCACATGAGCACCCACATTCATGCTCACACACACAGCAGCAGCAGCAGCCTGCAGGCAGAAGGGAAAGGTCAGAGGAGACCCAGGCCTGAGAGTGGCTCCCTCTTCTCTCTTTGGAGGAGTCACAAGCCCTGAGGGTGCAGAAATTCACCAACAGGCACTTCCTGGGGCATTGGGGTGCCTTGTTCACAAAACCCCTCCTTAGAGACAGAATTCAAGAGGGCAGAAGAGAGGGGTTTACAAATGTAGACACTGGCTTCCATCCCCAACATGGCCAAGAAAATGAAAGACACTTGCCCCAAGTCACAAAGGAAAGAAATGATGGGGATTTGAACCCTCCTCCTGCCTGACCTCCCAGCCCTAGGCCAACTCAGTGTTGACTGCCTCTCTGTTCAGACTCAACAATTTCAGAACTCCCTTGTCCTCTGTTTGGGATTCCTAGGTGGGGTGGGGGATTCTCCCTGTACCGAAGGTGGAGGGAGCCAGGCTGCCTGGGGAGATTAGCTGAATACACAGAGCTGAGGAGCAAACTTGAGCAACCCACTCAAAGAATGGCTGGAGCATCCCGAAGGTGCCCATCTGGAGGAGGCTGCACCACACACAGCCTGGGAGAAGGACCTGTGTGTGGCCTGTGGAAGAACGCCTTGCCCACACTCTTCCTGGGAGAGGTGACCTGTGAGGCCAGTGTCCAGGTTTCCTTTCTGTTCCTGTGATGAAGCACTCTGACCAAAATCAAGGAAGGGGAGGAGACAATTTGTCCAGCTTACAATTCCAGATCTCTGTCCATTGTTGCAGGCCCACTTTACTGTTCCACAGCATCACCTCTGACCAAGGAACTCACTTCACAGACAAAGCAGTACAGCGTGATCCATGGAGGAGGCTTCTGGTTGACTCTCGGCCTGGCTTGTACTCAGTTAGCTTCCTTATACGTACAGGACCATTTGCCTAGGGATGGTGCTGCCCATAGTGGGCCGGGGCCTCCTACATACGTGCTCACAGGCCAGTCTGATGTACCAGGTCCTCAGCTGAGGCTCTTCTTTCAGATGACTCAGGAGTTGTCAGGTTAACAGTTAAAGCTAACCAGGGCAGCCAGTAAGTCAGCCACTTCACAGGACCCTGTGACTCAGAGTGACATCCAAATCAGAACCCACTGGCTCCTCAGAGCACCTCTGGTGCAGCTTCCTCTGGGTTCTATGTCCAGAACAGCCTCAAGACTGCTGGATGAGATGATCCAGGCTCACAGGATACTCCAGTTAGGACTTGACTATAATCCTAAATTTTCTTTAGGTCCCCATAAGATTATCGGCAACCCAAGTCAGCAGGAAGTAGCCTAGAAAACTATGCCCACATTCCCCAAAAATGGATTATGGATGTTTGTCATTGTTTAGAATGTTGGTTACAAGTTGTTATGGATAATAGTTAGGAAAAAAGCTAAACAAAAAAGATTCGATTCAGAGTTCTTGTTTTGGAAAGAAAAAAGGGGAAATGTTGTGGGATAATGCTCTTATACCCTGTAAAGATTTGTCACTCATATAGGTTTAATAAAATGCTGATTGGCCAGTAGCCAGGCAAGAAGTGTAGGTGGGGCAACCAGACTAGGAGAATTCTGGGAAGAGGAAAGTCTCAGTCTGCAGTCTCCACCCAGACGCAGGGGAAGCAAGATGAAAATGCTGCACTGAGAAAAGGTACCAAGTCACATAGCTAAATACAGATAAGAATTATGGGTTAATTTAAGTTGTAAGAGCTAGTTAGTAATAAGCCTGAGCTAATAGGCCAAACTGTTTATAAGTAATATAAGCCCCTGTGTATTTCTTTGGGATTGAATAGCTGTGGGGACCAGGCAGAACAGAAACTTCCATCTACAAATGGGGGATGCCACATTGTACCTCATCTGGATGGGACAGGACCCTTCACTCCTCCTACCTACTTAAAAAGGTATGCTTACTTTTTGTTTAATTTGGTTTGACTGATTTGGCTACAGTCCTCTTACCTCAGCCTCCCGAGGGTTGGGATTACAGGCTTGTGTCACCACATTGTGCTTTGAATTTTGATTTTTATTGGTAGTCTGGCAACTGTATGAAACTAGGTGTGTGCACCTAGCATTTTTTATAGAAGGCCCTCTCTAGAGTGGCCTGATCTGGATTCAGGGTAAATTGAGGAACATGCCTATAGGATGCTCACTTAGGGTTGTCTCAAGGTTGCCTTGGGAAGGTTTCCTCTCTCATGTGTGTATGTGTGTACATCTTTATGTGGGTATATACATATGTATAAAGAGATCAGAGTTCAAGGTCTGGCATCTTCCTCTTCCACATCATGTTCCACCTGATGTTCTGAGACAGAGTTTCTCCCTGAAACTGGAACTTATGAACCCTGCTGGGCTGCAGGCCAGTGTCCCCACTTCTCTGCTTTTCTGCTCTATCACAAAGCAAATGTTATGCAAACTGCTTGTGGTGGATTGAGAGAAAATGACCTGCAAAAGGAGTGGCATGATTAGGAGGTGTAGCCTTGTTGGAGGAAGTGTGTCACTGTGGGGACAAGCCCTGAGGTCTCATGTATGCTCAAGCCATGCCCAGTGTCTCAGTTCACTTCCTGTTGCCTGTTGATCAAGATGTAGGACTCCCAGCTCCTTCTCCAGTACTATGTCTGCCTGTTTGTCACCATGTCTCGCCATAATGATAATAAACTAAACTTCTGAAACTACAATCAGTCACCACAATTAAATATTTCCTCTATAAGAGTTGCCATGGTCATGGTGTCTCTTCACAGCGATAGAAACCCTAATACATTGCCAAACCCCATTTTTCATGTTTGCTATCTCCTCAGCCCCAAAAAGATGCTATTTGAGCTTAGATCTGAATCATGGGAAGGAAGAAAAAGAGATGTTACACCCTGTGAGAATGGAGAATTGAGCAAGAGACAGGGCCCGGTAGGGCACAGCATCCCTACCATTGAAGGGAGGGCACTGGTTGGTGGGGGAAAGAATAGGGCTTCACAGAGGAGATAGATTTGAGCCTGGCTCGGAGCACTGCAAGACAGCTGGGAGAAAGCAGGGGAACCAGAGCACCCCAATTTGGGAGAAGATGGCCTCTTTTTTCTGGCAACCCAGACAATGCCCTCTGTGCTCTGTGCCCTGCTCCCCTGCCAAGGGCTTTTATTAAATGAGGAGACACACATTTCTGGTCAAAATCAGGCTAGAGAATGGCCATGATGCTGGCTTCCGAACTGGACCATTTGGCTGTGCATTTAACCGGCGCTCGACACATGCAGGGCAAGTGCAGTCACACTTTGCAGACAAACCCGACGGAAGCAGGCATTCTCCCTGGCTTTGAAAGTGCCTTGTCTGGATGGTTGCTGCCCCCAGACTCCTGTGACAACTCAGTCTCCAGGCGTTGTAAGGTGGAACCTGGGGTGTTTACAGGCCGGGAGACAATTAAGATTCAACAAGCCAGGAGGGAGGACATCCCTGATGGCTTCACAAGTGGAGAGAACACACAGACACACAGACACACAGACACACAGACACACAGACACACTCACACTCTATCTCTCACCAAGGGATATCTCGGGTCTCCTCCCACGATGCCGCCCTTTGACCCTGCTCCTTCAGAACCCGAACAAAACAAACAAAAACCCCACCTTTTTTTCTTTATAAAAGCAGTCTGCCTCTGGTAGTCCATTATAGTAAAAACAAACAAAAAGGCTTGTATTATTTATTCATTTTATTAGGGTACTTTATTAAATTAGTGAGTGAACTAATGAGTGAGTGGGTGAGTCTATTAAGTGTCTATCCAGAAACTGTTGGCTCCACACCAAGAGATTCATAAAGCAAGGAGGAAAAGCTATCACTTCATGGTCCCCTGGGAGGCACTACTCTTGCCCGTGATCACGGGTGCCTCTGCTACCTGCCCTTCCAGAGTCTGCCTGCAAGCCCTCCTGAGCACAGCAGAGGTTATCAGCTTGACACCGCAGTCCAGTGGTGCCTGAAGAGAGCAAGAGATCCTCTAAGGCAGACAGGTGCTGGGGCTCACAGTGCCCTCCTGTGCGTCCCAGGGCAAGCGGCTTAGCCTTGCCAGCCTGACCTTGCAGCCAACAGTGAACGGTGCCCATTTGTTCACAAAGGTTTCTGGAGAACGTCCCCTAGCAGACCCCAGCAGATGTGTGGGTGGCGTCACAGAGAGAATGTCTTGGGATTCCTGGCTCATGTGTTCCCACAGGGAAAACAGCACCTTGTAAGAATACCCCAGAGGGAGGCTCCTCGGAAGAGGGGACCATGGGCTGGGATGTGTTTATCATGGTAGAAAGCTTGCCCATCATCCTGCTAGAATGCTTGCCCGTCCTGCACAAGACTCTTGTGCCCCATTCCCAGTTCAGCATAAACTGGATATGACGGCATGCACCTGTCATCTCAGCACTCAGGAGGATCAGAAGTTCAAGGCCATCCTCGGTAACACATCAAATGACAGGCTAGCCTGGGCTATATAGGACCCTATCTCCCACCGTCATCACTGCACACTCATGTCTGTCCACACCCTTACCTTCTAGGCAAGAGTCACCATCAGGGTGTGTGAGCCTCCCCGGGCTGTGTGAGCCTCAGCTTCCTGGCCAACAACAGTAGGGTCACGTTGTTCCCCGTGGAACACTAGGGATAGGCGGTTATGTGTGTAGAGACACACTTAGCCTCAGCCACGGATTCACGGGGGTCATCCTGATGTTCGCGCCGTACCTTGATGCGCATATGTCAACCTGGGGCTGCAACGTCTGGCCTGCACTGGTGGCGCTAAAAGCCCCCTCTGCTGCCTCCTACCCCTCCTGTTGCTGGGTTCACAATTTTCTCTCCTAATCAACTACCTTTACTTGAATAAATGTATCCAGACATGAGCTTTACATGACCTCTGTTAAGAGGAAAACTAAATCTCAGGCCACAAATGGAAAGTAAAAAAATAAATTGCAGTTAAAACAAACATGTTATTCAAGCCTCTTGACGTGTTGCTGCCCATGACAGTTTTTGATAGGATGATCTGGGGAGGTACACCCCCATACCTCGGGGAGCCAGAGGACTGAGGGGAAATGGGCAGCCCTTCCGAGGGTGTGACTTTGAAGGACTCCTAAAGTCTCTGGTCAGATAGTTCCCCCGCCCCCCCCCCCACAGCCGCCCAGGCTGGGACCAGACCTCATTACCTCCCAGGCATGAGACAGCATGGCAGATAAGGATGTTTAAACCATGGCCCATGGACTCTTCTAGACATAGACAGCCTTTGGCTTTCTGCTCCCCGTACAATTGTCTGTTCTCTGTAAGTGCTCACACTTTTTCCAGGGCTCACCACCTGCCATCCCACAACCATTTCTGCCCACCTTCACCAGCCTGCAGTGACCTCACTGATGACCAAGCTGTTCTGCCATTCAGAGATGGCGCTTCTGCCTGCAGGGCCCAGCAAGCACTACTGCTTCCTCTTGTTGCAGACCAAAGCCTAGCACAGACACTGAGGAGGAAGGAGCTCAGGACCACACCCAATCGCCCCAACAGATCCTCCTGGCTGGTGAGAGGGCTGGCAGGGAGGGGGGGTTACCGGCACTTGCCACCTCACCTGAAAACCTGAGTTTGATTCCAGGGACCCACACGGTGGAAGGAGAGAACTGACTCCTACAGGTTGCCCTCAAACTCCACACTCTCCTGCACAATAAACAAATCAGATAAGATGCCTTCACAGAGCAGCTGAGTCAGATCCAGCCAGCCCCATGCTAGGCGATTTCCTTATTTAAAGTGCAATCATTTTACTCAGAAAGGAATGTGTGAAATAAAACAGGCAGGCTCGAAGAAGAGAACGACTCACCAGGTATCTGGATGGTCTCTGAGGACCCTCTCAGACAGGCCAACTGGGATGAGGCACAGATTCCCCATCACCTAGGCCAGCTGGCTATGCCTGGGGCACAGACGCATAGGCTGGTGGCATATGTCACAGGTCTGTCACTTAGCCACAAGGTTCTCTGTATCCCACAGGGCAGTGAAATCTCTGTTTACACAGGTCCCAGCTTGGCCATGACCCATTGATCTCATAACGCTATTATCCTTGGGGGTCAGGCAAGCACCCCTTTACAGCCCAGAGCAGGGCCTGGCCAAGTGCCCAGGCAACCTCAGGCATGCATGCAAACCCCTCACCATACACATTGCACAAGGTCCCAGCATATCACCCCCAGGAGATTTGGGGTGAGGGAGTGGGAGAAGAGGGGTTGGCTGGGGCTAAGTCCTACCCCATGGGGCTTCCTTTATTCTTTGGTCTGAGCCCCCAGGCCACAAACAGGCAAAAGAAACAAGACCACCTCCACCTCCACCCCAAACCCCCACATTCTGCTCCCAAAGGCTTCTCAGGGCCTGAAATGCAAAGCAATCACCAGTAAACACAGACAGACAAGGAAGGACTTTCTCCAGGATGTGAAGCCTGTGCTAATAGGAGCCAGGGGAAGGCAGCAGGAAGCTGGTGTAGGGCATCCAGACTGGGGACAGGGGAAGGCAGCAGGGAGCTGGTGGGGAAGGCAGCAGGGAGCTGGTGTAGGGCGTCCAGACTGGGGTCAGGCTTGGCGCTTTCCTTCCCTGGGTCTCAGCTCTGTTGACTGCCTTCTGGCCTGATCCAGTAGCCACCAAGCATAAGTTTTGTGTGACTCTTCTGACAGTACCCAGTGTCCAGGCTACACAGGTAACTAGGGATATGTGCTGGCCATGGCACTAGTGAGCACAGCGGGCACATGAGTGTACCAGGGGTCACATGCACACACAGACACACACACACAGACACACACACACACAGAGACACTTTTTTTCTTTTGAGAAAAGAGTCTCATGTAGTCCAGGCTAGCCTTAAACTCACTACGTAGCTGAAGGTAACCTTGAACTCCTGGTCTTCCTGCCTTCACTTCTGGAATTCTGGGATAACAGTCGTGAACCACACACCTGACTTGAAGAAAGAAAACTTGAAAAAGGAAGTTTTTATTTAAGTGTTTTGTTTGTTTGTTAGGTGTGTGCCTCCCTGAGCAGTTGTTGTATAACCCTGGGAGAGTGTCTAGACCTCTCTGGGCCTGTTTTCCCCTTTGTAAGAGAGGACAGTTTAGGACGCCTTTAACCCCAACACTCGGGAGGCAGAGGCAAGCAGATGTCTGTGAGTTCCAGGCCAGCCTGGTCTACAGAGTGAGACCCTCTCTCGAACAAAAGAAACAATCAGGGCTATTCTGAGGCCTGAAAGAGGGACCATACCTAGTAGAACACATGTTCTTCCTTGAGAGTCGTCCTGAGGTGTGGACCTCACCTCTGCTGGATCCCCTCTGCTGGCCTGGCAGCCACAGCCGTCAGGATCACTCCTGACAGAATACCCACTATCTCCCTATGTCCCCTTAATACACCCCATGCAGGTGTGTGACACAAAATATCGTGGCCCTCTGGGGAGGACTTGGGGTGAACAGACGTGATCTAACGTCTTCACCCATTAGCTGCTCTGACAGCTAACCAGCATGTTTGCGGAGGTGGCTGGCAGGAGTATGTGTGGCCCAGAGGCATCCACATTGCCCAAAAGCCCACAGGTGATGGCTCCCGCTTGTCTTGCAGAGAGCATGTGCAGGAATGGCTGGTCTGCAGCACCGTTGCTGCTTATATAACCGGAGGGATCTTAGAAACTTCAGAAGCTTCATTTTCTGAGCCAAAGGAGCCCCTCCTTCCTCCAGAAGGTAAGGTTTCAATTCAAGGACACCTGAAGACAACAGTGTCTGGGGTGGGGACAGAGCAAAGCCACGTCAGTAGGCACTACAGTCCCAGGCCCGGAACTATTGGCAGCTGGTTCACCCAAGACGCTATTGGCACTAAGAGCATTTTCCCAGAAAGGACATGGACGTTCCCAGAAAAGGGCCAGTGGTTTAGACTTAGCCCTGCCCTTGCCACATGACCTTATAAGAGGTATTGACTCAGGTGGGGCTGACTGGAGCCTATGACCATCCGGGACTCCTCGCAGGAGCTGGGTCTGACTCCAGCCTGGACAGGCGGCCGGACCTTCCCCCAGCAGGTGAGAAGCCTGAGGGTACTGCTCCAGGTCACCTGTTCTGCCAGCCTGGGCTTCCTGGGGTTGGGCTTGCCAGAAGAGGGTGATAGTTAGGCTGAGGGCAACCTCTCTACACTCCAGTGTCAGGGGAGGGGTAGGAGAAAAAGAGGAATCTGACACAGGAACCAGGGTGGCACGAGAAGATTCTCCAGGAATAGAGCCTGTCAGTCCCTGGAGCACCTGACCTCCACCAACACACAAGTATACGCATGCGCACGCACACACATACACCCTACATACACAGCCCATATATGCACACCCCATACACACACACACCCTACACACACACACACACACACACACACACCCTACATACACACACATCACACTTATACAGTCCCTGGGGCACATGGCCTCCATCAACACACAAGTGTGCACACGTGCACACACAGACACACCATACACACACCTCACACATACACAAAGCCTGTTAGTCCCTGGAGAACCTGACTTCTGCCAACACACAAGAGCATGCACACACACACCATACATACAAACACACATACACACCATACAAACACCCCACACATACACACAGCCTGTAAGTCCCTGGAGCATCTGACCTCCATCAGCACATAAGTATGTGCACATGCACACACACACACACACACACACACACACACAGACATGCACACCCTATATGCACACACCACACACATACACACAGCCTGTCAGTCCCTGGAGCCCCTGGCCTACACACATGCACACACACACACACACACACACACACACACCCCAGGAGAATTGAGAATTGCAACAGGAACCATCCACCCCTGAGGCAGCACACCTGGGAGGTGGGGCAGCCAGGTGCAGGCAAAGGAGGTTGGGACAGGCAGACTGGGCTGGGCTCCAGAGCAGGGTGTGGAATGCCAGGGATGGAGTCACTCAGCTATCACATACTCATCAGATAGAGGCTGGCCCAAGTGCCAGTCACCACGCCAGGGGAGATGGCAAGACCAGACAGAGCATAGCCCTGCAATGGGTTCAGCCAGGTAACAGGGAGACGGGGTGCAGGAAGCCAGGTGGGCTGCAGTGGGGACCTTCCTCTCTACCAGTGACAAGCTGAAGGGTTCCCAAGTGGCAAGAGCCTTTTTAAAAACTATTCCTTCTGTTTATTTTGTATGTGTGTCAGATATTACAGAGTGTGTGCATATGTGTGCATGTGCCACACTGCATGTGTGGAGGTCAGAGGACAACTTCTAAGAGTTCATTCTTTCCTTCTGCCATGCGGATTCTGAGGATCAAACCCAGGTGGCCAGTTTGGGCAGCAAGTACCGTGACCCACTGAGCCGTACTGCTTGCCTTGACCTGCATTTTTTTAAAGTGTTGAGTTGTTTTGTTGGGGGAAGAACTGGAGGGGAGAGAGGATGAGGTGGGGAGGTGTGCAGGTTATGTTCCCACAGAGCAATGAGAACTTGGTTGTACTGGGGCGAGGGGGGGACTTCCATGTTAACACTGCATCCGTACCCACGTGATGAAGAGCTGGGCCTCTCTGGGAAAATAAGAACATGATGATTCCATTTACCCTGCAAAGAACAGGTCAGGGGCCCACCAGTGGCAGGGACTCGGTGTCAAGTTGGACAGCTGGAGCCCCATCTTGTGAAGGACTGGGGAGACCATGGCTGTGTGGCCAGCATTGGGGTACTCGGTCTCAGGTACTGAGGAAGTCTTCCAGGGACAAGGCAAGCAGGAGAGAGAGAGGGAGTGAGGCTCTCACTGTGCCGATGCCAGGTGAGCAGGAGGAAGGAGGCGCTGAGAAGGAAGAGCCAAGGTTAGCCTCAGGGTTCTCCATGAACTGGTCGGTGCTGTGCACTGCAAGAGCTGTTTGGGTGGAATGGCCAGGGCAGGAGTGGAGAGAGAGTGGGCAGAGGACTCTCCCAGTGTGGGGTGGCCAGAAGAGTGGACTGAAGCTGGGGGTGGCTGTGGCCCAGAGGAGCTGCCGACCGGCAACGCTGGGGAGGCCAGGCTGTGCTATGGCTTAGGAGGGGTCCGGGTAGCTGGCCAGGTCCCACTGCAGAAAGGGTGTCCATTGTCTCTCTTTGATGTTTCTGACTCAAGGTTCTTGGGAACCACGCTGCTACGAACATGGAGGGAAGACGATATCTTTGCGACCCAGATTTCAGTTTCTTTAAGGATATGCCCAGGATGAGGTGTGTGAAATTGTGTATTGTTGCAGCAAAATGCCTGGCAGAGTGTCTTGAGGGAGGGAGGATTTATTTGGGTTGTGGTTTCGGAAGTTTAGTTCATCATGGTGGCAGGAAACAGAAAGGGGAGAGGAGGGGAGAGGGATGGGGGAGGGAGAGGAGAGGAGAGGGAAGGGGAGGGAAGGGGAGGGGAGCGGAGGAGAGGAGAGGAGACAGGGAGAGACTATGCCAGCTGCCTTTCCATTATTTCCTCTTACTCCACCTAGGGTCCTAGCTTGCAATAAGGTTCTTGCCCCCTTACTTAGTCCCTCTGGAATCATGTTCACAGGCACATCCCCAAGTCTCTGTCTCCCTGGCACTGGGGTTACAAAGGCATGTGCCACCAAGCCTGGCTTTTTACATGGGCACTGAGGATCAAACTCAGGCCCTCATACTCTTTAGCAAGTATTTTACCAACCGTGCTATCTCCTCGGTTTTTAAAAAACGTGTGTGTATGTGTGCTCAAGTGTGTATGCACGTACATGCCACAGCACGTGTGTGGTAGTCAGAGGAGTTGGTTTTCTCCTTTCACCTTGGGGGTTTGGGGGGTTTTCATAGCAGGGTCTCTCTTGTTTCTGCTGTGCTGTGTGCTTCAGGCTAGCAGGCCTGTGGGTTTCTGCTGCTGCTGTCCCGACCTTCTGTCTTACTCAAGGGGTGCCGGGATTACACCATCATGCCCTGCCCAACACCCAGCTTTATGTGGATTCTCAGCAGGCAGAGAGAGGACATTCCACACAGGAAGGGCAGCTTGAGAGGAACAAGGATGCTGAGCCAGGGGCAAAGGCAGCAAGCAGCTCATTGAGCAGGCACAGGAGTAGAAGACTATGAGGCTGGAAATGGCTGGGTGAGGCTGACATGAAGGGCCCTAGACAACTCAAGAGGTGGCAGGAACCCCTGCAGGGCTGAGAGCTGAGCACAAGGACCACAGCAGGACACGGGCTAATCATTGCAGGGACACCGTGTCTGCAAAGGAAGAATGGGAGTTTGGAGAGCTGGGTAAGAAAAGCGCAGAAGAGTCTGGAAGGAAAGAGGCTCCCATGCATTGCCTCCTGCCGCTGGGAAGCTTTGTCACTCATCCGCCCTAGGCTAAGTAAGCCTTGGTCTCCAGCTCCTCATTGACCTGGTCAAGCATACATGTGGACCCCAGTCTAGAGATGAGGAAAGCGGGACCCAGACAGTAGAACTCGCCCGAGTTCTCAAAGTCATCCGATGGCAGAGCTGAGGTGCCAAGCTCCGCCTGTTTGCCTTGATTCCGGGAGCACTTATGGAGCACCTTCTGTGTGTGTGCCAGCTGCCCCGCCCCCCAGGGCAGTGTGACTTCAGAGCTGTTGGTCTGAGAGCTGCTCTGCATGGTCGCAAGGGCGCTCAGCCTCCAAGCTGCTCTAGAAAAGATGCATCAGGCTCACTCCCCAGAGCATGGAGAATGGGAGAGCAGCTGGTTGATCCCACCACCATCAATGAAACTTTAGCTACAAGGCTTTCTGCTCTATGAAGAGTTGGGAGGATAACCCCTGGGTCACAGTTAGGGAAGCCAAAGGCAGGGACAAAAAGGGGTCCTTTGGGGACAGCTAAGAGGCATAGAATAAAGGCAGGAATAAAGAGGGAAGGAAGCTGCAGGTCCGATATGAGGGGCCTAGGGGTCTAAGGGTGGAATTAGGGATTGAATTGCATCCCCATGGAGCCAAGGAGATGGCATGGTTGGCAAAGCACCTCCCTTAAAAATGTGAGAACCAGAACCCATGTAGAAAAGAAAGCTGGGCATAGGAATCCATGCCTCTGATCCAAGAGTGTTGGATAGTGTAGTAGTTTGAATTGGTCCCCAGAAGTACTATTAGGAGGTGCGGCTTTGTTGGAGCAGATGTGGTCTCATTGGAGGAAGTGTGTCACTTTGGAGGCGGGCCTTGAGTTCTCATATATGCTCAAGCCACGCCCAGTGTCTCAGTTCACTTCCTGTTGCCTGCACAAGATGTAATCTCACAGCCACTTTTCCAGCACCCTGTCTGCCTGCATGCTCCCATGTCCCACCACGATGACAGTGGATTGAACCTCTGGAACTGTAAGCGAGCCCAATTAAATGTTTTCCTTTATAAGAGTTGTTGTGATGGTCATGGTGTCTCTTCACAGCAGTAGGGCCCCCAACTAAGACAGATGGGATACAAAGACAGGCAGAGCCCCAGAGCCAGCAGGCCAGCTCATCTAAGTAATTTGGTAGAGTTCCAGGCCAATGAGAGACCTTGTCTCTAAACAAGGGTAGAAGCAGCTAAAAAGTAAGAACCAAGATTGCCCTCTGACCCTTGCACATGTGTACAATGTATGCATGTACACACTTGTTCATACATGCACCACACACACAAGAGGGAGAAAGTTGGAGTTTCATGCCTAGTACCTGTACATGTGGCCTTCTTAATTTAGAAATGGGATCTTTGCCGGGTGTGGTGGCACCACCTTTAGTCCCAGCACTCTGGAGGCAGAGGCAGATGGATCTCAGTGAGTTTGAGGTCAGCCTGGTCTACATGGCAAGTTCCAGGCCAGACAAGGCTATATAGTGAAACCCCATAAAAATAAATAAATGGGTGGGGGGACAGCATGGATATGTTTAAATAGATATCTGTATGAGGCTTTGAGGGCTCCTAGGCCTGTGGACACCTTGACTCTGGCCTCTGTGAGGAAGTACCTCCTTATTGTAGTAAAGACCAGTTTCCAATACCTCATTCCTGTAGCTTCAAGCAGTGAGAGAACCGGTAAGAGGCTCTGTCGAGCTAGGGCAAAGCAAGGGCCAGTGCCACATCAGAAAACACATGAAACGGGCAGGGACGTAGCTCAAGGCAGAGCAGCCGCCAAACTTGCATGAGCCAGCTATCCCAGCACTTGGAAGATGCAGACCGGAAGGTTGTGAGTTCAAGGTCGTCTTCGGCTACCTGGTGGATTGTGAAGTCAAGCACAAACAGGAAGAGGGAGACGGCATCAGAAATTGACTGCATGACTCTGGGCAGAACAGTTCTCTGTCTAGTAAATATCCTGGTCTTTAGGATGTCTCCATGAGCTGCCGCGAGGCTGAGACTGGCAACTGAGGTTTCTCATGAGAATATTTGTTACTAGAGGTATTCTTGAGGAACCGTTGGTAGAAGCAAACCGTGGGAACAGCCTAGCGTCCGGTTGTGTGGGACTGTAAGTAGCTGTGACCCGCTTCAGTGCACCCACTGGAGCTCTGGGGTCCGGGGAACGCTGTGAAGAGTGAATGCTGCGTAGCGGGGCTGACAACAAAGCCACAAGCCAGCCTAAGAGGCTGTGTATAGCAGATGCCAGTGCAAGAGGGGACATTGCTGGGGGAGGTTCTCCCAACTCAGAGTTCAAAGGATCAACAAACTAGAGAGAGCATCCTTGCTTCCTTTGGACACTGTGGAACAACAGGAGATAGGGCGGGGTCCACGCTGCTGGAGTCCTGGGGTTACTTCCAACAAACCCACACATGACACGGAACAGGACAACAACGGGTCTTTAATACAGTAAGAACACACTTCCTCACAGTCCTAGAGGGCAGAAGACAGAGGTCAAAGTGCCAGCAGGCCTAGGATCCCTCAAAGCCTCATAAATCTTAAGAGCTGTGCCCCAGAAGAGGGTGACTTCACTCTCTCCCACATCCCATTGGCGAGAGCCGAGTCACGTGCCACTCTCCGCAGGGAAGGCTGGGAAATGTAGTCCAACAGCTTGCAAGACACCCGAAGACAGGAGATCTACTGATGGGCAGGCAGCTCCACCTCCCATAACAAGCAAGCTGACAGAGCCCACTCATAATTACATTTCTTTGAATTTTCCAAATCTCCTGAAAAAGAAATGAGGTTTTAAAAATTAACTAGTCTTCAAGTGTGTGTATGTGTGTGTGTGTGTGTGTGTGTGTGTGTGTGTGTGTGTATTTGCATACCTCTCCACATGTGTGCATGTGTCATGAAAGCCAGAGGTTAAAGTTGGGTGTTTTCGTTTATTGTCTTTCATATTATTATTATTATTATTATTATTATTATTATTATTATTATTATTATTATTTTGCAACAAGGTCTCTCACTGAACCTAGATCTCATGGATCGGCTAGACTGGCTGACCAATGAACCCCTAGGACCCAGCTGTCTCCACCCACCAATGGTGGGACCTGAGGCCTGCACCATCAACCCCACCTTTTGTTTGTTTGTTTTTTTGTTTTGTTTTGTTTTTTGAGACAGGGTTTCTCTGTAGCTTTTGGAGCCTGTCCTGGAGCTAGCTCTTGTAGACCAGGCTGGCCTTGAACTCACAGAGATCTGCCTGCCTCTGCCTCCCGAGTGCTGGGATTAAAGGTGTGTGCCACCACCGCCCGGCTCAACCCCACTTTTTATGTGGCTGCTGGGAATCCAAATTCAGGTCTTCATACTTACCCAGCAGGTTCACTACCAACAGGGCCATCTCCCCAGACCTGGACAGGCTTCTTAGTAGCCCAGCTCTGGGGTCAGAGCTGCAGGCCACATGGTGAACAATAGACGCTCCTTCCCTCTCAGTGTGCTCAGGTGATTTCAACAAATGCCACAAATCACTGGGTTTATAAAGAGCCAGAGTAAGGCTGAGGATATAGCTCAGGGGCAAAGTGCTTGTCTTGCATGTGGGAGGTTCTAAGTTCAATTCCCAGCACGAGGAAAATCAGAGCAAGATAAAGGCACTGAGGCTTTCTTCTCATTGCTGTCCAGACTCCATCTGGGAGTGTGAGTTCCACGCCTAGCGCGTGGGTTTCTCTGCCTCATAGACGGTGCGCCTTCTCCTGGCATCCTTGTGGTGGTGGATGACCATGTAAGCTCCAGTCCTCTTTCAGGAGGCCTCTAGACAGGGGGTGGGTGGAGATCAGGGCGGAGCACTTGGTTAGCATGTGCAAGGCCAGAGTACCATCCCCAGCATCATTAAGAGCAATAAGGACAATAAGGCCCTTTGTGGGGCCCCAGCCTCTGCCTTCATCATCTTCCACAGGCTCTGCCTATCAGCATCCTCCACAGCAGTGAGCGGTTCTGTTGTGCTGACCCCCAACCATGAAATTATTTTCGTTGCTACTTCCTAACTGTAGTTTTGCTATTGGGTCCTAGTGTAAATATCTGTGTTTTCCGATGGTCTTAGGTGACCTCTGTGAAAGGGTTATTTAACCCACAAAGGGGTCTCCACACACAGGTTGAGAGCCAAGGCTAGAGGGAGTGGTTTCAACATTGGGGGTGGAGTATATGAGCTTTCAGGTTATTGTCCCTGCCATTGAGGATGCAGTACAGTTGGCAGGGTGTTTGGCCAGAGTGTGTGAACATCCCTAGCACGACATGAATCCAAATGTGGAGGTGGAGGCAGGAGGGGCAGGAACTCCAGAGCATCCTCAGCCCAGGCCTCATGAGACTGTCTCAAAAATAAATTAAGTAAATAAGCAAATAAAATGAAAGATAAAAATAGAGAATGGCTAGATGCCTCCGTGGATAAAAACACTTGTCACAGAAACCCGATGGCCTGAGTTTGATTCCTCTATCCCAAAGTGGAAGGAGAGAGCCAACTTTTCTGAGTTATCTTCTGGCCTCCACACAAATACTGCACACACACATGCATGTATACACACACACGGGGGGGGGGAGAATAAACAAAATAAAAATAAAAGACAGACATCACAGAGCCTTCCAGAGAATAAGGAAGAATATATGCTTATACTCCTGGTGCTGGCGCAGAGCGAGCCTGCAGTGCAGCACATAGCAGCCTTGGCCATCACTGTACTCTTCCTGTCCTGGTCAGCTCTGTCCTGTGCTCTCCCTGGGTGGCCCTTCTGTGCCTCCCCCAGCTCCTCAGACCCAACCACACTCACTCTCGAGATTCCTACTTCCTCGGTTCACAGAGACAATAGGGAGAACATGCCCTACCTCCTGCCCTCTTGCTCCAGGGCTCTCCCTGCCTCTCAAATAGTATCCAAGTGCTTCCCCCGAGGTACTGCTGCTCATTGCCCTGTCCTTTGGCCATCAGCCCTGCTCAGTTCCCTCCTCACAGAAGAGAGTGAGCACGTCAGGGCTGTGCTCTCCCCGCCCCCTGCCCCATCACCATCTGCTTCCTCCATTTTGCTGTACAACAGTCTCATCTACCTGTTCCCACCTCTGTGACTTCTCCTCTGACTCCCCCAAGACGGGCTGCTCCACACAGGCTTCCTCCATGCCCTTCGTCACTCATGCCAAGGTCAACAGTCATCTGTCAGTTGGGGACCCAAAAATCAGACTCCATCCTTGATGGCCCAGGGCAGCCCCTGGCAAAGGCCAGCACTTTTCATACCCAGAAACACTGACCTGTTTCACCCAGCCTCGCCACCTCTTCCACAGCCCCATCGTCAGTTCCTTCCAGCACCTACGACCTTAACGCTGGAGTCACCAAGACTCATGCATCCTTAAGCTCTGCTCTGCACTGAATTGTGTCCTTAAAAAAATGCCTAGAGCTGGGCGGTGGTGGCGCACACCTTTAATCTCAGCACTCGGGAGGCAGAGGCAGGCGGATCTCTGAGTTCGAGGCCAGCCTGGTCTACAGAGCTAGTTCCAGGACAGGCTCCAAAGCTACAGAGAAACCCTGTCTCAAAACAACAACAACAACAACAAAAAATGCCTAGGAATATTACTCAGCCTTTATAAAGGACATTTTGTTCCATCAGACATCACGAATGAACCTTAAGGACATTATGCAAAGTGAAATAAGCTAGACTCACTGAAGAACAGATGTCATTGTATGCTTCTCAGGGCCATCAGATTCAGACAAAAGCAGATTGGGGGCTTCCAAGAAGTTGGGAGCATGGGGAGACCGTGCTTAATAGGTCTTGACAGCAATGAAACTGTGCTCATTGCTTTTAAAGCACAAGAGCCACTAGTATGAGAAATCCCTGTATAGTTCAGTCCCTGGTGTCTTCATTTCTCTTCCTGTTGCTATGACAAAGCCCTCTGACATGCCAAGCATGGTGACTCACCCCTTTAATCCCAGCACTCAGGAGAGTCAGGGCCAGGAGAATCTCTGCAAATTCCAGGCCAACCAGGGCTGCACAGCAAGATCCTATCTCAAACAAACAAACAAAAACAACTGTGACAGAAGCAACTCAAAGGATCAAGGGTTTATTCTGGCTCACAGTTTAGGGTACAGTCCATCATGGCAGGGAGGGCAGGCAGCAGGAACTTGGAGCAGTTGGTCACATGGAATCCATAATCAAGAAACAGAGAGATAAATGCATGCTAGTACTGTTTGCTTTCTCTGTTTCATACAGCCGGGGATTCCCTGACATAGAAAGTGGTCCCACCCACAATCAAGATGGGTTTCCTCATGCCAGTTAACATCAAGACAATCCCCAGAGGCCATCTCCCTGTCAAGTTGACAACACCAACGGTCACAGCTGGTCTAGTGCTGGCTGTCCCCATACCACCCATAGGTTCCAGTCTCACACCGGGTCACCACTGGCTAACCTTGCTTTCACTGTCCCCATCTGCAAAGGAAAGAAACTAGTGGCCACCACCTCCTTCTCACTGGCAAATGAGGTTTGACCCTGTGTGCCCAGCAGTAGCCGTATATAAGCAGAGGGTTTCTCAAAGTGCCTGCCTTTCTACAGTCGTGGCTAAATGGGAGGCCCATCAAGTACAGCAATATTACTATTTATGGGTCACAGTGGTGACACCATAGCCCAGTTTCTGCTTGTGAAGTATTCGAGAATCTCACACAGCCTCCTGAGAGCTCTTCCTCCAGACCCCAGAGCTTAGAGTCTCTACCTTCCTTTTTTCCTAGCTCTCAGTGGCAGCTAAACCACTCCCTAGGACTCTGGATTCCTGGGAAGATTCCCTTGGGCCCAGCCCTTATGACTTACATGGGATGGGGGAGATACCCCTGCAAGTCCGGCCACCTGCAGGGGTGAGTAGAAGCCAGAGTGGGGCCTGTCAGAATCTGAGAAAGTTCCAAAGGCTCAGACCCTGGGAGCCAAGAACTCCACTGGCTTTGTCATCCTCTACTTCTTCCTCTTCCGTGGGCACTGGATGATTTTGAGATGAGCAGATGAAAAGGGACCTCAAGACACAGAAACAGCCCCTTGGCTAGAGGTGAGCAGAGTCCTCACACTGTCCCACTGGCCTAACTTTACAGAAAAGGGCCTGGATGCAGATAGGCGAATTGATGTCCCTTAGGACACAGGAAAAGTCAGTAGCTGAAACCCTTATGAGGACCCCTGGCCTCACATCCAGCCCTTTGTCCACTGAGCATTGCGAAGAGGCAAGAACAAGATGCAGGAGGCCGGAGAGACGTCTTAGTGGCTAAGAGCACTTACTGCTTTTGCAGAGGACCTGGGTTTAGTTCTCACCACCCACACGGCAGCTCACAGCCACCTGCAACTCCAGTTCCAGGGGATCTGACACCCTCTTTTGCCCTCTGAGCGCACCAGGAATTGCGTGGTGCACAGACATATATGCAGAAACACATTAATAAAAGAGAAAAGAAAATCTTTAAAAAACCAAGAATCTATCATGATGCTCAAACCACAGTGTAGTGAAATGTGCCAACGAGGCCTCCCACTCACCGGAGAGAGCATCACTACTAACCCTGGTTGTTTGAAGAGAAAAGTGGGCAGTAGGAAACAACCTATGACTCTCGAGGCTGCAAGCAGTGAGGAGGAAGGGCCCATCTGGGACCAAACTCACAACATCCCCTGCTGTGTCTCCCTAGAGACAGAGGCCCCCATCATGGGACTGCCAGCCCTGGCTCTTCACATCTCTGTCATTTATTCCTGGAATAAAACGAGGCATGTGGAAAACAGTGAGTGCTTCAGGTGACGGGGCCTCGCATTCAGTGACTGGGAATTACTTTTCTTTCTTTTTATAATTCATTTTAAATTTTAGCAATCATCATTGGTATACCTGGAGGGGAGTGTGTGTGCACAGCACAGACCCTGTGTAGAGGCCGAAGGACAACATGGATGTGGGCTCTCTCTCTCCTTCCACCATGTATGTTTCAGAGAATGAACTCAGATCTTCAGACTTGGCAGCAGGCACCTTTAGCCACCCCTGCGGCTCATCGGCCTTTCAATTCTTTTTATTTTAGTAAAATACACGTCACACAAGAGTTACTGTTTTAGCCTCATTGAGTCTGCCGACCAAGGTGTTTAATCCACACTTGACTTTTGAAAACTGAACCTCCTGCCTGTACATCCTGCCCGGGCAGGCCCAGGGAGGGCGAGAACAATGGAGGAAAGGAAACGGGAAGGGTCAGGAAGGAAGCGGTCCTGGGGAAGAGCATGTCAGGAAGAGCAGTACTGCATGGCCAGAGGCCTGCCCAGCCCCACCCAAGTCCTGACCAGCCTCAGCCTCCTCCAGGAAGGACCACCTTGCCTAACCTTGACAACAGCGGGGGCCAGCTCCCAGCACCCCTCCCTCCAAGCAGAAAATAGGAGAAATTTCCCTGGCCTCCAGTCTATTTGAAAGCTAGGTATGACCAGCCTGTAGAGCCTACGGTCCTCATCCATAGTGGGGAGCGGGTGAGAGTTGGACTCCTGAGGCCGTTCTGAGAACATACCTGAAGCAAGCGTGGAGCTAACACTCGGCACCAAGCAGCTTCTGGTGTCAGCAACTGCTGGTGCTGTGACCGATGGTATTTTGGGCATTGGGTCCTGTCAAGGGACAGACTCTTGCGCTCTCCCCCCTGCACAGCCAGGGAGCCCCCTCGGCATCTCTAGATCAAGGCCTTGAGCTTCAGTACATGCTCACAGGTTTCCCACAGGTCTGAGACCAGCAAGACACTGCCCAGTCTGCAGGACTCCCAAGGACAAGAGACACTGCCCAGTCTGCAGGACTCCCAAGGACAAGAGGAGACAGGCAAGGTCTCTGTGTCAGGTCAATAAATAATAAGCATATTTAGGTGCTGGGGAAAGATGATGAGAGGGGACCAGGTCAGGGCCAGGGAAGGTTTCCTGGCTTCCTAGGAGAGGTGAACAAAGGAGGGTAGGCAGAAAGGTCCAGAGTAGAACCACCAGGCAAAGGCCAAGAGGTGGCAAATGTTCTGGGGTAGACAAAACAGGAAGTGGTTTCAAATTCAGGGGGCAAAGCATACAAAGTAGGAGAGGGGAGGGTCTTGGGGAGCTAAACGGGTGGGGCATATCAAGGTTCGTGTGTGTCTACGTGGCATTTAGTCTCTCCTTGCAGGTGACTGGGGCCATGCAAGGGGCTGAATGTACTTCAGAGTGCTGGCCCTGGGGTCTGTGGCAGAGAAGACACCAGGGAGAAAGGCATGGAACAGAAAGAGGCTGGGGGAGTTACGGAGGGGGCTCCAGAGGTAAATTTGGTCAGCAGAACAATATCCCCAAGCTAACTCCTAGAGCTCAGAGATGGCTTGTTTCAAGGCAGAGAGCTCCAGAGGCAGCTCATCCCCGTGAGGTAGAGATTAGTCCAGATGATCTGAGTAAGCCAGTGTAATTGAAGGGCTCTGATATGAGGAACTGGACAACAGAAGACCCAGCACCAGAGTAAGGCTGGTGCGGGCCTGAAACTGGAAGGGGCCAGTGGGTGGGAAAAAGACAAGAAAGCTGACCCTTCCAACACACACACACACAGAGGGAGAGAGAGAGAGAGAGAGAGAGAGAGAGAGAGAGAGAGAGAGAGAGAGAGAGAGAGCAAGAGAGCCTGCAGAAGGAACCCAGTGCTCTCACACACACAGTCTGCAGAAGGAACCCAGTTCTCTCTCTCTCTCTCTCTCTCTCTCTCTCTCTCTCTCTCTCGCGCGCGCACACACACACACACACACACACACACACACACACAGCCTGCAGAAGGAACCCAGTATTGCCACACAACTTAAATTCAGCCGGTTTGACCTCTGACCTGTAGAACTGTTGTTTTATGACACTAAATCTGGGGTGATTTGTTAAGGTGAGGAGGTGGGAGGTAGCTGAAGAAAGGGGGTCTCTAGGTTGGGGGTTGGAAAGACTTGCCGCTCACCAGGAGGGACTGCAAGAAGAGAAGAGAGAGCGTGAGAAGGCACAAGTCCAGGCCCCACAGCGCTGGGGCCAGAGCCCAGGAGCTTCTGTGGGAAAGGATGCAGTAAGAGAGCAGAGGGTGAATGGACCACGGAGGTCATGGCGAGAGGGTCCCCACAATTGCTTGGATCTCATTTTTTTTAAAGTATCAAAACAACCACACCGGTAAAGCTCTCCTTACTAGAACTAGCCAGGCAAAAACAACAGAATTTGAACTTTAAGGGTTGAAGTCAAGGTGGGATGAGATGCCCAGGACCAGAAGATGCAAGTCTGGATACTGAGTGCTCGCAGATGTTCGCCTATGGGTTTTTCCAGGAGAGATAGTAGGTGGGGCTGGTTCTGAGCCTTTCCCACCTCACTCTCCCATTAATTATTCCTTTTTGTTTAATCCCCTCTTCAAAATAAAAAGAGGGAAGCGAGGAGGTGTCCCGCAGGTGGGAGGTGTGCGGCTCCCAGCCTCTCTGCCTGGCTTGTCTCTCCGCCGAGCTTCGTCCCCCACCGTCTCCACGGCCTTTGTCTGGCTCCCGCGCTACCGCGCACATGGTCCCCTGTCAAATTCCGGGCGGCTCCGTGGGACACGTGTCGGAAAGCCAGCAGCGCTGCAGGCCCCGTGTAACCATGGAAACGGAGGCCAATGGGAGGTCCGCGCTGCTCGCGGGGGCGTGGCCTATAGCGCGAGGAGGTGGAGTGGGGCGTGGCAGGGACAAATGGGCGGGATTTGGGTGTGGTTTGTGCGTCATTCAAAGGCGGATGGGGCCTGTGGCAGTCCGCAGTGCGGAGGACGCCAACCAGACTGAGTCCTGCACCACGTGGCTTTGATGACATCTTTTTTGGTACTGGGAATTGCTTTGCCTGTAAACCGTAAGGTTAAGATTCAAGAATTCTGCAGAACCAGGCTCCATGCCACCAGTCACCCTGAGCCATGGGCATATGACCAGGCCCTCCTGTTCTTCAGCTTGGTTGTCTGTAAACCGGGTTGGTGTGAGGTTCCAAAGAGCCCCAGCCTGGCACTGGAGGGACCCATGGCAGATGCTGTTCCCTCCAGGAAGTAGCTACTCATTCTGGGTCACGGAACCCATCTCCTCTGGAGGGGGGAAGGTCCTGGGACTCTGACTTCTAACTCCTTTGCTCAGTGTGCCTGTCAACAAAGTGGGAAGAGGACCTGCCAGTCAATGCAATCTGTTCCCGTTTCAACAGTCAGGCTGGAGGCCTGGCGGTAGATGTAGATGCAAAGCATAGCAGCTCCCCATGCAGGGGATGGAGTCCCAGTGCTCAGAGCTGGGAGCCAGGACGAGTGTGGGTATCACTGCCCATCAGTCAGCCACCTATGACTTTTGCCTCCGGGTCAAAAAAGTACCTGGATCTGAAACAAGGTAATATAGATTCTTCACCGCCCTGGCTTCTAAGGAAGCCCAAGAATGTTTAGTGGCACAGGAGGGAGCTGGCGTCTGGTCCCCAGTGTCCAGCACAGGGTCAGGAACAAACATCATCGAGGCAGATGCTTCAGTTAGCTGGAATCTGTCACTTCCATGAAGAAGTAGGAAGTACCATCCATTCTTTTTTTTTTTTCTTTTTTTTTTTTTTTTGACAACCTGAGGTTTGAGAGAAGACAGATGGTTGTGAGCCACCATGTGGTTGCTGGGAATTGAACTCAGGACCTTTGGAAGAGCAGGTAATACTCTTAACCTCTGAGCCATCTCTCCAGCCCCCCATCCATTCTTTCATCCATCCACCCGCCCATCCATCTGCAGCCAGCCAAGTTTTCTGCTATGTACTGGACTTGCTGCTAAGAACTGGGCTGCAAAGGTGGCCAAAGAAATCGCTGTCTGCAAGAGGCCACTGCCTGGCCAGGGAGACAGACATTAATGAAACAAACATGCAAACAAATACACAGCCTCAAACATTCAGCATGTAAGACAGCGGCCAGGGAGAGAGACAAACGGAGGGAGAAAGGGAGGGAAGCAGGGAGGGCCTCTCCTGGGAGGTGACACCCACAAAGAGACACCTACAAACTGCAGGAGACTGCAGCAGGGAGAGGTGAAAAGCCCCAAATCTAACACAGGCATCTCAGAGCCTGGAATCTGAAGCTCAGCACTGTGCATGGTGGGGAAGAGGCCCAGAGGCCAGCAAGGACATGAATCAGCAGGCAACAGCCAGCAATGTGGATTCCAGAAAATGGCCCCCAGATCAGCCTGCGGAGAGCTGGACTGAAATCCTCCCCTACAGCCGTTTTCTCCCCGCCACCCCCTGGCTGGGGCAGGTAACTAGCATGATCTGTGATCTTACCATCTTCCAGCCCTTCCCTTGAAGAGACACAGAACGCCCAGAATCAGAAACGCGTTTCAGGTCTGGGGAGATGGCTCAGTCGATAAAGTGCTTGCCTTGCAACTTGAGGACATGAGTCCTCCAGAGCCCATATGTTAGAAAGCCAGGCGTGATAGCGTGGGCTGCTAATACCAGCCCTCGGAAGACAGAGACAGGAGGAACCCTGGAGCTCCCGAGCCGCCCTGCCTAGCTGAATCAGCAAGCCCAGGCCAAAGAGATAGCAGCCTCAAAAACCAAGGTAGACAGCTCCCGAGGAACACCTGAGTATGCCCCATGGATTCCACATGGGCCCCCACACACTTAAACATGTGTACACACACAAAGACATGCTCTCTCCCTAAAGATGTATGGAGCCTGAGGAACAACACTCAGGGTTGCCTCTAATCTCCACACATGTATACATGCACATGTGTACCTCACACACATCAACTCCATTAAGAAAGGCCCAAGATGCACCCCTAGATACGGTGCTATCACAGGTGAATATCAGCCCCGACTGGGGACAAGCAGAATTGAGTCTGTAGTTAAGAGTTGGCTTTGGAGCCTGGATTAGTTGGGGGTTGCTTTGGTGTTATTAGGATTGGGGTTCAGGGACAGAACTGTACATGTGGGTTCTATTGAATATGCCTGTATCCCTGGGACACCACGGAATATCAAGCATGTAATAGGAGCCGATGGATTTTGCCTATTGCTTTGAGATAGGGTCCTACTATGCAGACTAGGTTGTTTTCAAACTCTTGGCTCCTGTCTCATCCTAAGTGCTAGGATTACAGATGTATGCACTGCCACACCCAGTTTGGTGTGTTCATTTGTTTGTTTGTTTTGGTTTTTTGAGACAGGGTTTCTCTGTGTAGCCCTGACTGTCCTGAAACTTGCTCTGTAGATCAGCCTGGCTTTGAACTCACGAAGATCCACCTGCTTCTGCTTCCCCCCCCCCCGAGTGCTGAGATTAAAGACCTGCGCCACCACCACCTGGTGATTGTTCTTTTTTCTCTTTTAATTAATGAATTACTATCTCATTGTAACCCCAACAAGACAGAGTGGTCAGCAACCACTTCCCTGGTATTGCGGTTATTTATCTGTTTTGTTCTCAGAGTAAACAAGCTGGTAAAACTTCCCCACCACTCATTTTATATTCTTCTAAGACGGTTCTAAAATCAAGGTAGGAAAAAGAAATTGGAGGCTGAGGAGACAGCTTTGGTTGGCAAAGTGTTTGCTCTAGAGGCACAAGGGCCTGAGTTGATCCACAGCACCTGTGATAAAAAGAAAGCCAGGCACAGGGCCATACATCTATAATCCCAGCACTAGGAAGGCAGACATATACACCGTACACACACAACACACACTGTACACACACCACACACACATACTCCACATACACACCACACACATACCACAGACATACTGGGCACACACCACACACATGCATATACTACACACACACCCCACACCTCCAGCCCCCCTAACAAACACACCACACACACATTACACACACCACGCATACAACCTGACATACATACCACATATACCGACATATATAGCACACACACACACACATACAACCCAACATACACACTACACACAAACTTACCACACACCACATATAAACATACCGGACATACACCACACATACATATACTGCGCACACACACTAACACACACATATTCCACATATACATACACAACCACACACATCACATATCCCACACCCCATACCCCAAACCCCCACAAACACACTACACACACATACACACACACCATACACATGCCACACACACACATCACACTCCCCACACTCTCAATCCCCCTACAAACACCCCACACCCCACACACACATGCCATACACACACAACATATATGCCATACACACACAACCACACCACACACACACACCATCACACACTGCATACTCCCAATCTCCCCACAAATATCACATACACACACAACCACACCACATACACTATACACACAAAGCACACACTCACCACCATACACATCACACATACACACACACCATCACACACATTACACACTCCACACTCCCAATCCCCCCACAAATACACCACACCACACACACACACACACACATATAATGCATACACCATACATACACCACACACACACATACACACAATGCATATACCATACATACACAGCACACACACACCACCACACACATCACATTCTGCACACATCACACATACACGCACACACACCATTACACACTCCACACTCCAAATCCCCCCACAAATACGCCACACACACACAATACATACACAGCACACACCACCACACACATCACACCCTACACACATACACACACCAAGCAGGAACAAGCCAGGTAACAAGGACAGGACTGGGAGCTCAGACAACAAAGCACGTTGGGGGCAGCCATCGGGACAGGGAACTGGGGAAGCAGGCCCCAGAGGAGTAGCTGGGAAGGGAAAGACAATCTGAAGAACTGGAGATCTCAGATGGTGAACACCCTTGACGGTGAACCCAGGAACTCCCGCCATCCATGAGCTCTCGCTGTCTGGTCGCTTTAAAATTCAGGGCCGCAGCCAAGAACTCGCTATAGGAATTTCCAGTATTTTGTCTTTGTGTCCTGCAGACAGTATTAAGGGAGTTTGAGTTACCCACCCTGGGCTTCTGCCCTGGACCACACCCCGCTCCATGACCTGCCACCTCCACATTCAGGTCCAGGACCTCTGCCGCTCTAGCAGTTTGCTTTTGTTGTTTTTGCAGAGGTCCCAGCAGAGCAGAACCTGGAGCTGACCCACCCGGTGCACGTGGGGTCCTTCCTCCGCTGGATCCAGGCCGGGCTGAGAAGCGCAGGCCAGGAGGGTGGCACCGAGAAGCAAGGTCAGACTTCTCAGACGTGCAGTCTAGAGAAGCTGGAAACATGTGTGTCCGCTGGGCAGTGGGGAACCATGGGAAGGGTTTGAGGCCGGGCACGAGTCTGTAGGCCTGGAACACAGGGCTCTGTTTTGTGGATGACCCTCATCCCGGAACCTAGACCGCCAGAGCCTAGCAAACCTCCTGCTCCCAAGCCACACTCTCCCTACTCCAGGGCCTGCTTTTTCTGGTCCCTGGGAGGACTCCTTAAATGCCCAAGGAGGTGTTGAGGCTGGAGAGAGGGCTCGGTGGGTAAAGGTGCTTGCCACCAAGCCTGGCAATCTGAGTTTGATTCTTAGGACCCACATGGTGGGAGGAGAGAACCGGTTCCTGCTAGTTGTCATCTGATCTTCACAAGTGGGCACTTTCAAGTCACCCCCTGCACAAAATAGGTAGATGAATGTAATTTTTAAAAGGAGGACTTTAATCCAAGCACTCTGGAAGCAGGAGACAAGCTGATATCTGTAAATCTGAGGCCAGCCTGCTCTGCATAGTGTGATACTGTCTGAAAAAAATAGGGGGGAAATAGGCCAGAGGTGATCGACTGGCTGAACGTCACAGGCGCCACAGCCTTTCTGAATTACTGTTTCTCACCTGTGTGCCAATCAGGGGTCTGCTAGTAATGACCTCCTCCGCTGACCAGGGACCCATGCTTCCCACCGGTACTGTGTATTCCTGGCCCACCTCCACCAATCTTCCCGTAAAGGCTCTTGCTCCCTGAGGCAAAACCCAGAACGCCGGGGAAACCTCCTAGCGCCTCAGCTCCGGCTGTAATTCTGGTTTCCAGCAACATATAAAAATAGCTTCAAGGACATCCAAGGGACAGGAAGGGGAAGACCTGGTCCCTTAGCTTCTAGAAGCAGGTAGATAGACCCCCATCTCTTCTTTTCCTGGGGTCCCCTGCACTCATATGTTTCCAGACTTGAGCCAGGTCTGTGCCTTCCTGCAGACTGCGGGCAGAACCACAGACTTAGTCACAACCCACCTCTCTGCTCCAGGCCAAGGGAGGCAGCCGCACAAGGCCTGGGAGAGGCCCAGACTCCTCCCACACACTGCACCATCACTTAGCAGGCTGCAGGGCCCTGGTGGGAAGCCTAGGGTCCAGAGCTACGTGAGGAGCCCTCCTAGGGACCAGAGAGGGGATTGTGGGCTGAAGCCTAGAGGCTGTTGCCCAGAAGCAGGGGGCGTGCCGGGGTCTGCCAGGGTCTCCTTTCCCAGACCGTGGTGAGGCCTGCGTGTGCTACAGATGATCTTCCAGGCCCTGCAGTTTGAGGGATAAGTGAGTGTGTGTGTGTGCGTGTATGTGTGCATATGTGTATCAGAGAGAGAGACAGGACCAGCCTTCCGCAGGAAAGGAAGAGAAGACAGCAGGCACCATATGTGTATCTAGTGCTGAGCGCTTTGTCTCCTGGTCCCCCTCGGACCATATGTCCCCATCGTACAGATGAGCAGACACAGCCGTGTGGCCCCATGATCCCTTCAGCTAGCATGGGGACTTCAGAGCTAGGTAAAGAACTGGGTGTGTTCAGCACACACTTTTAACACTTGGAAGGCAGAGGCATATCTCTGTGAATTCAAAACCAACCTGATCTACAGAGCAAGGTCCAGACCAGCCAGGGCTACACAAAGAAACCCTGTTTAAAAAACAAACAAACAAACAAACATAAAAACAAAAGAGTCGGGTAAAGGCCTAGCTGAGGGTGGAAGCTAAAAACTGGGATTCATTTTCTTCCCTGCGTCCCTGGGCCTCAAAATAAACCTGACCTCCTGAAGTTCTCCTCTCAGCTCCACAGAAACGCGGCGCCCAGGCTGCGCCCAGGGTGGGGTCCTCAGGAGCCGACCTGAGCAGGACCTTGCTCTAGCCGCTGCCAGGCCCAGCCACAAGCAGCCTTCTGTAGTGGCCTCAGCCACAGCCCACTGCTGAGCCCGACCCCAGTCTGGCCTCCAAGAGTTCCATTGTCTGCCTCCCAGCCTGCTGAGTCTGGCTCCTGGATATCCGGAGTGGGGGCAGAAGGTGACCTGGGGCAGAGGTAGAGAGCTGAATGTGAACCTGTGTGAGGCTGGCTGACGTGAGGACAGCCCAGTGTCCACTGTGGTCTTGAAAGGAAGAAAAATAACTCCACCTTGGGATGGGGTGCTGGGGTGGCCTAGGAGAGGGCAGGCAGTGCACACTTGAGCTCATGTGCTCTCTCTTGCTCTCTCTCTCTCTCTCTCTCTCTCTCTCACACACACACACACACACACACATGCACACACACACAGAGACAGACAGACAGACAAACAGACAGACAGACAGAGACCGATATAGAGACAAGCAGCCACCCTGGCCACAGAAAGCATGGGCTAGCACAGCCTCAGAGTCCCCCTTGTACCGTCTGATGCTCAGACATGAAATAATTTCTGGGGCATCTCCTACACGCCATTCTAAAGAAGTCACTCAAACTAGGATATAAAGTCTGTATGTTGCAGGCTGCTGTTGTATCCTGTTACTTTTCAAACGTCTGTGGTCACATTTTGGGTTTATTGACGAAGCCAGCGGACTGTGGGGAACAGCCACAGCTAGACTGTGTGTCCACTACTGCATGGTGTGTCCACCTCCCTTGCTCCTCCGTCCCTAGGCTTCCTGAGGACCAGCATCAAGACCTTACTTTCATAACAGCCGCCTAACTGATATGGTTCACACACCATAAAACTTGCACTTGTGTGTGTGTACATGTGTCAGTGTGTAGGTGTGCATGTAGGTGTATGTGTGGAGGTCAGAGGTCAACCCCTGGGGTTATTTCTCAGGCGCTGTCCACCTTGTTTTATTTTTTAATAAGATTTATTTTATTTGTAGTGGTGTGTGTGTGTGTGTATATGTGTGGGGTGTGTGTATACTCATGTTCATGAAAGCCAGAAGAGGGTGTCAGATTCCCTGGAGCTTGAGTAATAGGCGGTTGTGGTTTTCTTCGGTCCTGTGAAGGAGCAGTAAGGTTTGCAGCCTGGCAGAACTTGCCATCTACCTCCTGACTGAGCGCACAACATGACCAGCTGCCCTGTGTTTTTGCCGTGTGCCCTCCTCACCACTACGGACTGACACCACGCCCTCCCCAGCACGGTGAAGTTAAACCACGCCCTCTCCAGCAGGATGGACTGAAACCACGCCTTCCCCAGCACGACAGACTGAAACCATGAGCCAAACAGAAGCTCTGCCTCCATTTAGTTGCTTCTGGTCAGCATTGCTCACCTCAGAGGGAAAAGTGATGGATAGAGATCCATCCGCGGGAGTGGGATGGCCAGACTGGGATAGCTCAGTTCCCGTGGACCATTCTGGGGGACCACCAGGCTGTTCAAAGCAACACCATCGTTTTACAGTTCCACCCTGAGACAAAAGGACTTACTTATGGAGTCTCACTAACACACTCCTTACTCTCTTCTGTGAGTGGATGACATGATCCCGCATGATGTTGATTTGCCTTCCCCTGGTGGCAGGGCATATTGGTGAAATTTCCAGTCGAATTCTTTGCCCATTTTTACATTGTCTTATCCATGCTTTAAACATTTTTAAATGTTTTATTATATTTTATTTAGAGGGGACACACTCATGCATAGACCCATGTGGCAGTCAGAGGACAAGAGTCACAAGCAAGACTCGGTTCTCTCCGTCCACCACGTGGGTCCCAGAAATGAACTCAGGTTGTCAGGCTTGGTAACTGGTACCTTAACCAGCTTGTCCATCTCACCAGCCCTTCTTCCAAGAGTTTAATAGTCTTGGCCTCTTGTGTGTAATACTGGGATCCACTTCATACTCTCAAAGTAACCCCATCATTTTGTCAACTTACCCAAGCAGAGTTTTAACCAGATCTAACAGGTACTTAAACTCCATTTTTCTAGCCCTGGGAAGCAAGAGCAGTGCCCTGGTCAGAGGGCTATACAGGGAGAAGGTTAAAGAAGGGTCACACTGGCACTGGAAGGGGGATGGCTGTGGCCACTCTAAAAACTGCGGGGTCACAGCTCACATCAGGTGCCTTGCCTGTATGCGTCGAAGGAGTTCTTTTATTTTGTTCCCAAGAATACACTAGATCCTACCACTAGTAGATAGCATCATGCCATCACAACAAGGAAAGGCCTGGGAGGATTTTTTGAGGATCCAAAGAATTGAAGGGAAGAAAAAAGTAAACTCTAGAGTTTCATAATCTGTCAGCAATTAAAGGATAAAAATAATAAAGACTCATGCAGTGGGGGCTGGAGAGACATCTCGGCTGGTGCAGGGCTTGCCACACAAGCATGGAGATTCGGGTGGGATCCTCTGAGTCCATGAAAAACAACCAAACATTATTGCATGTCCTTGTAATGTCAGCACAGGGCAGTCAAAGAGAGGCAGATCCCTGGGACTCGATGGCCATCAGTCTAGTCCACTTGGTGGACTTCAGACCAGTGAGACCTTGTCTCAAAAAATAAAAAAGGGGGCGGTGGTGGCGCACACCTTTAATCCCAGCACTCGGGAGGCAGAGGCAGTCGGATCTTTGTGAGTTTGAGGCCAGCCTGGTCTACAAGAGCTAGTTCCAGGACAGGCTCCAAAGCTACAGAGAAACCCTGTCTCAAAAAACCAAAAGAAAAAAAAAAAGAAAGAAATGCTGTCTTCTGGGCACGCCATAGTATTAGAAAAATAAATAAATAAAATAAAAATAAAAAAGACATGCGGTGCTTGAGGAATATTTGCGGTTGATCTATGGTCTTCACACCCTTGAGGAGTTACACACACACACACACACACACACACACACACACACACACGATTGCCAAGGTCACACAGATCAACTGAAGGTGCCAAGAAAGAGGAGATGCTGGGGTAACTCTCCAGATAGGCCAAAAAGCCAGACTAGAGAGGAGACAATTCTGGAGGAATCAGCCCCAAATTCAATCACAGACCAACACCTTAGTATCTAAATAAAAGACTTGGCCAGGTATAGTTCTGCACACTGTAATACGAGCACTCAAGAGGTAGAGGCAAGAGAATGAACAGTTCAAGGCCAGCTTTGGCTACATAGTGAGTAGCCTGAGCTACAAAAGATCCTGGATTGAGAGAGACAGAGAGAAAGAGAGAACGGTAAACAGGAACTGCTCTTTTGAAAGCTTTTTTATTATGGAATATTTTGTCAGACTTGAGAAATAAACTCACGGAGGCAAAGAAATCTCCCACTGCTGGGAAAGCTACCCTGTCTCCCTGAAACCCAGAGGCCACCTCAGTTCCCACATCTGAAGTCTTGGTTGACCATCTTGATTTCACCTATAATGGTCTACACGCAAAAGTCAAGGCCTGTTACATGGTTCATGAAGAAAATGACAGCCTCACCTCTAGAATCAGACTGCGAGGGTCAGGCAGCTGAGCAGAGCTAGAGACTGTGGGCGCTCATTGTCCCTGCCACCCTGAAGCCATAGAAAGCCTTTTAAAGGCAGGAGAAACATGAGGGCCTCCACTCCATGCTCAGGAGGGAAAATAGGGACACAAAGGAAGAAAGAGGTGGGGCGCAGTCTGTCACTCCACTACCCAGAACCACAGGCTGATCTTAGGCAGGTCACTTCACCTCCCTGCCATGAGTTCCCCACCTGTGAAACAGAGATGGGGACAGGGTCACCCCCGGGACCTGATTAGGATGACAGGGTATGTCTGAGTAAAGTGTTTAATGTGGTGGGGTATCCACTCCCTATCTCTCTCTCCCCTCTCTTTCTGGGGGAGGATGTCTTACTGTATAGTCCTGGCTGTCCTGGAATTCACTCTGTAGACCAGGCTTCCTTGAACTCACACAATCTGCCTGCCTCTGTCTCCCTAGTACTGGGGATTAAAGTGTGTGCTACCAAGTCCGGCCGACCTTTCTCAGTCTTTAACTTATGCCTGGTAACATCTGAGACCTGATGTTTGACTCATCCTTACCCTGGCTTGCTGGGAGGGGAGCCACTTCTGCCAAGGCCAGAGCCTTATCCCAGTGAGAAATTAGGAGCAGGAGTCATACGGGCCTTTCCAGCCTACAAGGTAAAGAAAAGAAAATCCGTTGTCAAGCCCACTCTACAGAGTGTACGGTGTTTATCATATGTGCACCTCACACTTCTGTCTTAAGTCAATTCCTCAGTGTTTTATTCTCACCGATACTAATGGGATATAACTGACAAACTTTTCTTTTCCTTTTTCCTTCTCCTCCCTCCCCTGAGGGCCTTAGTTTGGTTTCTGTTGCTATGATAAACACCATGACCAAAAGCAACTTGGGGAGGAAAGGGTTTATTTCATCTCCATCACAGCCCATCATGGAGGGAAGTCAGGACAGAAACCTGGAGGCAGGAGCTGATGCAGAGGCCATGGGGGAGGGCTGCTTACTGGCCTGCTCCTCGTGACTTGCTCAGTATACTTTGGTATAGCACCCAGGACCACATACCCAGAGATCTGGGCCCACCCACCTCAATTTTCAATCAAGAAAATGCACCATAGGCTGCCTTATGGGCAGATCAATCTTGGGGGGAGGGATGCATTTTCTCAGTTGAGATTCCCACCTCCCAGATGACCCTGGTTTGTGTCTGGTTGACAAAAATCTCACTAGGACAGCATCCTAAGGCCTGAACCTAGGGCTCTGAGGGCTCCAGACACTCCAACATATCCCTCACCCTCTTTCTGCCCAACTGGGGAGCCATGACTTCCTCCACCTGGGCTGGGAGGTATGCTCTGGTCCCTGCTGCCTCTGCCTGCCCTACAGACCCTTGGCCTAGTTCTTTCCCTTTCCCTTAAGCAGTTGCCTCTGAGGACAGGGGCTCCAAGGGACCTCAGACAAGGACTGAGGATAACAGTGAGCCTATTTCTGGGCTCCTAAATATGTGTTAAATCATCAGGAGTGTATTGCCAAATGGTGCCCTGCACAACAGAAATCTGGGTCCTGGGTCCTCTGGTGGGAGCGGAGGAATAAGCTGCCCTTTCTGTGCCTCTACTTTGTAGTCAGAGCTGGTGCTGGTGACTCAGGCACCATCCCATAGAGAGACAGCCCGCAAGGCTTCATGAACAAATCCCCAAATGGCTGAGAAGTACCCAGTGCAGAATCATCTCCCCAGTTCCTGCTCTTTGGAAGACGCTCCTGTGTATAGAGGCAGAAAACAGAAAGACAGGATGAGAGAAAAGGGGTTTCAAGTGCTTGGGATGGGATGAAAATATTGGACAAAGGACTGGACCTTAAATAGGTCTGTCCTTAAAGGAGGCATCTGAACCAAAGTGGGAGACAGTCATCGTGAGCCCACATGAGGTGCTGTAATTAAATGGGGGTCACAAAAAAAACCCTTGGCCACAGTAAAAGTTTCTGGATGCAGAATGACCAAAAAGGAACTCAAAATCAACAGGTCATGAATTCTAGGCGAGGTGTTGGCAGTCATGGGGAATTGCGTGACCTCCCTGAAGCCCAGTTCTGGGCACACGCAGGCACATGGTTCCTTGTGCCTGCATCTCACCGCCATGGGCCAGTGATCACCGCTTGAAACACCTCAACCCAGATTCAAGCCAATTCTGAAGCTGTCAGCCGCAGTTTTTACTATTCCTGCCATGTTTACTGCTCTTATAGGAACACGGTTTAATTACAGAAAACAAAAACTTATATTTTTCCTACCATCATTTCTCAGCGTGCATCGGCATACCTGTGTCTTGTAATTGTTAGAGAGCCTGGTTTAGAAACAAAACACTGAGTTGCTGACTTGACTTTCATTTTTAAAAATGGTTAAATGAATTTTGACTTGAGATTAAGACAGAATTTCCAGCAGTCTCTGAAATGGCTCTAAGTGCATCTCTGCCATTCTGTGCTGTTTACACACTGCTTTGCCATGTTCTCAGCACTGACAAATATAAAATTAAAATGTTGATCAATGGGGACTAGAGCGACGGACTACTCTCGGAGGGGGGAACAGGGTTCACCTCCCAGCATGCATGGTTTTTGGTATCTGTTTGAATGAGAACATCCCCATGGGCTCAGATGGTTGAATACTTGATTCCTTGTGGGTGGTGCTGTTTGTGATGTCTAGGGGGTGTGACCTTGCTAGAGGAGGTGTGACACTGTGGCCTGAACATTCTTAGTTCACTTCCTCTGTTTCCTTCATTTTGTTCAAGATGTAAGCTCTCGGCTATCCCTGCCAATGTGGCTGCTGGCTGCCCCCACTTCTTACGATGGACTTTGATCCCTTTGGAATCATAAGCCCAAATAAACCCTTCCTTCTGTAAGCTGATTGTTTTGACACAGCAACAGAAATTTAATACAGACCCAGGTGTGGTAGCTCACTCAGGAGCCAGAAACAGACAGATCTCTGTGGGTTTGAGGCCAGCCTGGTCCACATAGAGAGTTCCAGGACAGCTGGGGTTACATAGAGAAACCCTGTCTCAGGAAGGAAGGAAGGGAGGGAGGGAGAGAGGGAGGGAGGGAGGGAGGAAGGAAGGAAGGAAGAAACGGAGGGAGGGAGGGAGGGAGGGAGGGAGGGAGGAAGAAAGGAAGGAAGGAAGGAAGGAAAATTAACTGATACAGAGGATGGCTCACAACTGCCTGTAACTCCAGCTCCAAGAGAATCCGACACCCTCTCCTGGCCTCCGTGGGAGTCTGCACTCCCATGTGCAGACACACACATGCCCACGCACACATATGCGTACAAT